>ARYC01020016.1:0-27126 GCA_000711775.1 Oxytricha trifallax
AGTTACAAATTCACAGAGACTTAAGTAAATGAATTTAATTATTGGAGTTTCAAGTACAGGCGAGCTATTTTATACAGTGAATCACGGAAGAACCAACTAACACTCATTTATGTACTTTCTTTGCAAACTAGTTAATGCATTGGATTCAATTTACACTAGTTTGAGAGAAAATACTTTAATACTCCTGGATAATGCACCTTATCACAGATCACAAAATATTATTAATAAGTACCTTGATTTGGCTTTGCCAATAATGTCTTTAGGGCCTTATCACTATAGAATTGCACCAGTTGAATTAATGTATTCGTGGATTAAAAATAGAGACTTAATCCCCTAAATACTAGAGCTTAATCAAAGTAAAATATATTGAAAAATTCACATTTATTATAGAGGATATTGGGCAGCTTTCATGAAAGAATTAGGAATGAATATAAGCAGAATAAATTAAAATTTAGTAAGGCGCTGCTTTTATCATGTATTAACAGCAGCCCTGGATTCTTTATCCCTCAAAGATTTATGACTGAATATTATAATTTCACTAGGATTGCTGTTATAGCAATAAGCTAGGACTTAAACTAAAACTACTTCTTAGTTCATAAAAATGAAGATAAATATATAGATAAAGTCCAAGATTAAGTTTTAGAATAAGCTATTTATTTACTTTACATGAAATTACTCTGTAACAATTCCATAATTAATAAATTTCAATTTACCCTTGCAATTCTTCGATCCAAGTAAATTTATATATATAGATTGCTCATTTCCATTAATGAAATAGAGAAGCATGAAAGCAAAATTTAATAATTATTTCAATTTTTACCCATAAAAAGATTGGTACAATAAATTAAAAAATGAATAATACAATAGTAGATTTTTGGAAAATAACATATAGTTTATATAAGAGTGAAATCGCAAGAGTATCAGCTATTTATTAATTAAAATTATATCAGACATTAATTAAAAATAAGATTATTAAATTTCAAGTATAAAGATGAATTAAAGAAAAAATTTCATAAATGTATAGAGAAAATTATAAAGAATAAAAAATTATAAATAAAGCAAAAGTTTTCTTGATAAATTCCAATTTTTCATTTTTATCTTATTTTTTCATCATTTCTATTCGATTTTTATAAAAAGCAATGAATATTCAAACATAAATATTCAAACTATCAAAAGTTACTATAAATATAATCAATAATACTGAAAATTATAATAATAAATAATAAAAAAATAAATGATTTTCAATATGATTATCAATTTATAATCAAAATACAAATGGCCCAAATAACTTCTTAGTTAATTAAATTTAGTATAAGCAACTCAATTTGAGTTATTAAAAAAAGCTTTAATAAGCTAATCTCTCAATAAAAATGGCCTTAATATAAATAATTCCCCTTGCCCTCCTGAGTCCCCTCCCAGAATTTAATTTATTAAATTCAAATTAAATTTTACTATTTGCAATTTGCAAAATCTATGCCTGGAATTTACTAATATTTGATAATTTTTCAAATGAGTTTAGTAAAGAATTCCAAAGGCACAAAAGAATAAATTATATACACCTTAAAATGATTAAACTGAAGAGTGTTATATAATACAAAACTAAATATGAGCTTGCAAAATTCTTGCTTCAATTCCAGTATAGTCGCCTTACTAAACTGAGCTAGATAAGCTCTATAACAAAAACTATTCAATGCTTCTTCAAAGTAGACAAATTTCACAACTTTCTTTTAAACTTTCAATAATTTACGATCTGGACACCTGTTCAAGAGATCAGCCAATGACCACTATTAAACTAATCAACTTATATTAATTTAATTAAAAATTAACCTATAACTTATTTAATAAATGTCTCCTCTATTTTTTCCCTTCATATTTTAAATTATAAATTATTTCCCTTCAGCATAAATTTGTGATTTTTCGCCAAGTCAAAATTTTGACTCAACTACTTTTTGTTGAAATATTAATTCAAACAAAGTAATTTTTAACAATATTTTCTCACTCTTTTATAGTGTTAACAAAATTTAAGGCATTTATACTATAATTATATACATTTAAAGTCCATGTTTTTACTAAATCCATAAACCTATCATTTATATTACAACTAAAAATGCATTAAAATTATTTTCAAATTAAGCCTAATATTTAACTAGTACTTAAAAGTTAAGGAAATTTATATATTTATTCCTAATTTATTTTCTATTATAACTCAATTAATGAAAGAATTCCCTATGCGAGTTATATAGGAGCATTATTTTAATTTTAATAAATGAAAGATATGTAATCTATAGCTAGAAATAAGAGCAGTCTTATAAAAATTGTAAAATAAATTTATATTGTTAATAATCAAAGTATAAGAGTTTTAAAAGTATAAATATAAATATAGCTTAAATTGTAAATTTGAAAATGGAAAGTTATTAAAAACATTAGTATTTTTCTTGAAAAATTAAGATTAAATCTCAAAGTATGAGTAAAATATATATTTGAATCATTAGACCTCGCAAAATATGGTAAACTCACAGTGAAATTAAATTTATTTTTGAAATAAAAATAAGTAAATATGAAAAAAACTATCAAATGGATTGATAAGTGTATGAGTGAGTGAATGAGATGAAAAGTTAATCTGAAAATAAATTTATCCCTAAACTGATTAGAAAAGTCAAACAAATAAAGTATAAGACAAATTCCTCACTAATAAATGTCAGATGTACTCAAATAAAATCATTATTAAAATGATGAGTGGAGTTAGAAAATGAGAATGAATAAAGTTTTCCTTGTAAGAACTTACCTTTGGAAAAATACAATTGTTCCCCCAACCTAGGTTTTGTAATCTCTGAAAATACTTGAGATTTGATTAAGTTTTTAGAATTATCTCTCAGCTATGATCTTTAGATTAAAAATGAATTGACTTTCTCATGGAAAAATCGAACGAAATCACCATTTTTGAATTACAAAGGTAAAGCTCATTTCAATTGTCATTGATATTTATTATTTCAATTATTATTTGTTTGTTACTTAAAATTTTGCTACTATTATTATTGCTATTGCTGTTGTTACTATTAATTCTAATATTTTTAGAACTTATAAATCGATATCTTCTAATATTTGTATATCACTTATAAAATTCATTTATAAAAACTTATTGTCTGTAGTAAGAAAAGATTTAGGGCAAAATTTAGATGAATTAATCTTTTTAATTAACTAAGCTAAATTTGAATATAAAATTGCTTTTTATAGAAAATGTCTCCCTGAAATTAAAGAAAAAGGATCCACCTAGAAAAAAGTATAAAATTATCTAAATTCAGCAATATAAAATAGTGAATTAGGGTGCCTGACTAGCAGGCGTGAATTGAATATATTCTACTTAAGTTCTTTACACTTAATTCACATAGGAATTGCGTGAATTATATAAAGTGTATATAAATTAAAATCCCTTAAATACAGAAAGTGTATTGTAAATTCAATGTATCAAACAACACTCTTTAAAAATTAAGCAATTTTGAGTGCAAAAATTATAAAAAATGTACAATTACAAAACATAAAATGCATGGATCGATAGAGCGAGAGCTGCTCTACAAAGTGCACACAAAGCGCAGTAAAGTTAGTGGTGTGTGCGTGAGTTGCGTTGTTAAAAAGGAAAGTGCGATAGCTATCGCAAATTGATCACTTTTCGATTTCCATTATAAGTTTAATTAATAAAGTAGTAATTATTAATTAATAAATATCAAAGTTAATTCAAATGTGGAGGTAAAACCGCATCACCCCACAATCAGTGTGAACGGTAAAACTTTTCAATTAATCGGTCAATAGGGTACAAACCCCATATATTCTTGATCAGCATCTCAAACTCTATAAGACTGGTAAGTATGGCATCGAAATAAAATTATGAATTTTTTCCCAACTTCACCGTACTTGCAATCTCTGAATCGCCTCCCTCAAATTAAGTTAAAATCTGTACTTTTAAATTTCCTTATTTATCGATATATTTAAAACTTTTTATCAACTTATAAATTCTATGTGTACATACGTATTGGGGTTTATATACACTTTATTTAATAAAATAAATAATTATAAAAATAAATATACCATATCCATATATAATTATAAAAAAATATTTCATAAATTCTAGTCAAGACAATCCCTAATCTAAGTATCTTATCTTCTCCGATTGAAAGACTTAATTTATGGAAATAAATTGTTCAAGATCTAACAGAACTTTGCCTTAAAGAACATATTGCTGAGTAGTAACTATGATTGTTATAGTTACAATTGTCAGTTTATCATAATCAATTTCTTATTTATGTGTTGTTAGAATAATCTCATGAAAAATGATGTAGTAATATTTGTAAAATCATTTATAATAATGTATTCACAAAAGAAACGATAGCATAATGAATACATCAATATCTAGTCAAGCATCTAATCTACACAACGACAAAACACAGTTGACAGTACTTTTGACCAAGATATCTAACTCAAGTGATTCAGTTGAATTCAAAGTCAGTCTCAAATGTATCTTAGATCAGCTATTTAGTCTGATTGAAGGCAAGAGCAACATCCAATGAGTTGTCGAAGAGAAAGACAATTAGTGGGAGAAAATCATGTTTAGAGATTGAGAAAGGAAGTTATTTTCAATGATAAAAATTAAATTACAAATTTTATATTAAAATTAATAATTAATTAAATTAATAAATTTAAATCAAGGAAATAAAAGGCAGGTAAGAATGACTTAGATCAACTACCAAGAAGGAAGCTATCAGAATATGCTAATCAGAAGGATGAAAAATAAAGCGAGAAGCAAAAATCCTTGAGAGATTATTTTGAATATTCGAAGAAGAGCCAGCAAAATTACCTATATTTTCTCAAAAAACTAAGTTAGCCATAACAGGAAGAGAAATTAAGTATACCACTAGGTTATGGCTGTCACATTTAATTATATCAACCTTTGAGAGAAATTGAGGGCTGGGTTGAAAGGAATAAAAGATTTTTAGAAAATTAAAGGAGTAAATTAAGGAATAAGACAATGTGCAACAAAAGGCAAAATCATTCCAACCCCTTCGAACTAATTATATGGTATCTAGATTGTAAGATGGAAAATTCATAGTTGAAATAAGACCAAATGATGAGAGAAAGTGAACTTAAAAGACGAGGTTTTATTGGACAAATCGAAAGTAGAATTCAAAGGATTAAAGGGCCAAACAATAAAAATACATAATGCAAACACAGTTAGCTAGGAATTGCAGCATACCTGAACTTAATAGTGGAAGATTTCAAATGAAAACGATCAAAACATAAAGATAATTTTTGATATGGAACATTTTAGAAATGGACTATTCTATATGATAAAATCGTTGAACTAAAATGCAAACATTAAAGTATTAGTTGTGATAGGCGACTTTATCTATCAAATAAAAGAGTTAAGCAAAAGATTTATGAAAAAAGGGTTAATAGAGTAGAACCCATAAGTTGAAAATTCACAATCAACTAGACTAAAATTTCTCATTGTAAAATAAATTAGCCAGGAAACGGACTAACTAAGATTAAAGACCATAAACTAGCAAGACTGAGAATAAAATATCAAGAAAGGTACTTAAAGCTAAAAGATAAAGAAATAGTTCTAGAATAGCAGATGTTAGGAAAAAATGCTGGATGGCATTCATTGAAAAGGGAAAGAGATTAACAGAAAAGATTTGAACAATCCTATTATAAAATATTTTGATAAAAAACTTGAAAGGCATAACAAGACTAAACACTGTTATAACTAGTCCCCCAAGTTGGCCAAATAAGAACAATAAGATTGGACTTAACAGCCATTTCAAAGAAAGGAAAGCCCAGTTGAATAACGAAATCCAAGACATGAGATATAGTTTGGAAAGAAATATTTAGAGGATTTCTCCACTTAGTGAAGAGACAAACTAAGAGTTGGAAATAAGCAGGATCTATTAAAAGCTGACTATCAAATTTCAAAACAAGCCATTCCTGGAAAAAAAAAAGAGAAAAAAAATAGGAGAACCCCTAAGTAGGAGATTCAATATGAATTTTATTAAAACCATTTTTAGTTAATGTTAGTTAAAGGCTCAAGCAAAAAAGCTATTTGGAACTATGTAGTCTCATTTACATTAAAAGGATGTTATTCGATTTTTAAGATAATGAAAAATTGAAGTTAATGAATATAAAGAGTAAACTCTAAAATATGTTAAGAGAGTTAATTAATAAGTATAGTTATTAATATATTAATACTTATTAATAAAAATGGTAATAATTAAAATATTATTGAATAGTTGATGACTAACTGTGAAGACCTCGAATAGTATTTCAACATAAACTATGTGTAAAGAAGCATCAAAGAATGTAGCCTAAATAAAGTTAAAGTCCCAAATGACTTTGATAAAAAATTCAAATAAAGTCAGAAACTATCTGTGAACCATATGCGAAAAAATAGTAAATTGGTTAAGGTCGGGAGAAATCCCACAATTTATTAAAGTGGGTATATTGGTACTCCTTAGCAATAATGTGGAGGAACATTACTCAGAAGTGAACAACACAAGACCTATAGTAGTCAATTGTACCTTTAAGAAATAAAGAAAAAATTATTGTGAACAAGCTACTAAAAAAAGGGAGTGAGTTGCTTAAAAAACTGGCTACTATCAGAGTTGATTTTAAAGAAAACAAAAGAACTCACCTGGATATGATAAAATTAATAAAGTATTAAAGATATTGAGAAGGCAGAGCAAATAACAAGAAGCTTACCTACATGTGGATCTCCAGAAAGCTTACAACTCTGTCTGGAAAGACAAGCTAAGGATGATACTGAAGAACAGAGCTAAGACAGAGAAAGATAAGACAACCATTAAGCTAATAGAGGAGCTTTATTCTAATAACAGAATAAAAATTTAAAACGACTATATAAAGACACAGAATGTGATAAATTAAAGGAGTAGAATCTAGCAAATGCTATTTTCAATATTTAACTCCAGGATGCCTTCCACTCTCAAAATGAATTAATCTCCCTCATTAGCCAAAGAAAACATAATTGCATTTGCAGCATGAAATATTAATCAATATTAAGGATCAACAGAAATCCAAGAAAGAAATCTAATGTTTTATAGACATTAAGTTAAGTAATAATCTATAAATAAACACAAAAAATAGACGGTATTTCTGAGTCACTCGAACCAATTCGGAGATGTTTTAGAATTAGAGGGATTAAAGAAGGTAAAAGTGCAAAAAATTGAGGGAGAATAGAAATATTAAATAAAATCCCTAAGAAATGCTTAAAGGGAATGGAGTGAATTGAAAAAACAACCGGAGATTTATTTATAGCTTACTATATCCATCAACCCAACTATGGTAGATAGAATCATGGTGGCACAAATAAGGTCTTTTTTAATTTACATATACACTCTACTCATTGAAGCGAAATATCTGAAGATAGAAGAAATCGATAAAATGTAAACATATTTGATAAAAATTCCTTATAAAACTCCAAGAAACATTCCTAATAAGATCTTGGGAGAAGTAATCTAACTGAAAATGGGCATATTTAATAGTAGAACTGGTCAAGAAAAATATGTTAAAGATAAAACTCGACGAAGGGGGATACTCGTAGAGCAATAAACGGAAAAGTCAGGCGTCAATAAATAAAAGAAAAAAAAAGATCTTCATCACAAAGAAAGTTATGGATACTATAATGGCTATTTCACAAGGAAGGACACTGGTAAGCCATAAGATGAGCCAGTTCTGTAATATTAACAAAACATTTGTTAACTCCACTCATTTGAGAAATTGAATTTTAGTCAATGAAACAGTTGATCTCAATAAACTAATAGAGGAAAACAGATGAAAAGATATAGATAACAAAACTAGGATTGAAGTTCAAGCATTATGACTAGGTTAGATGAAAGTATAAGAGGTCTAGAATTTAAAGGCTACATTTAAAAAATAAAAAAGATTTTCAGAATAACACCCGTAAAGAAATTAGGATAAAACATGAAAGAGAAAGATCAAAATCTAAAGTTAAGAAACTACAAATATTCAAATTATAGGATTCAATGAAAAAAATAAAAATCGTTAAGATTAATAAGAAATATAATAAATTAAAAATTTAAATAAAGGAAATAAAAGGATAAGATAAAACAAATAATAAATATAATTTTAATAAAAATACTATTAAAAGATTTAATGGATGGAAAATTTAAAAGATTAACTAAAACTAACATCAGCCAAGGAGAAGCACCAACAGCAAAGTTGGGAGATTCAGAGAAGAGAGGCATAAGAAGGCGGAGTTTTGGTAGGAAGCGGTAAAAGTCAGATTCTAACACAGTGAAAGGAGTAGATACTTGGAATCTCTTGGGGTGAGATCAAGCGAATGCCAAGAAGTTTCGCTAAACAAACAAATTAGTGTGAGAGCAGACTGTAGATTAGACAAACCAACCCAAGTAAAAAGATCATTGAATATCTGGTACAACTGACCTAGTTCAACACTCATGGTGATGGATTCACAAGTAGATAGGGAGAAAAAATGGAATTCAAACGATTCCTGCATTTATCTGGAATCACATGCCAAAAATTTTGCAAGATAATTCACGCCAAGAAAGAAGAAGGGGTAGACTTCTTTGATTACTAGGATGGTAATGATGGTAAGCTTATTTGAGCACTAGAATTAGGAAAAAGTCTTAATATAGAGATTCAATGACAGGGAAGAAGTTAGGAGAAAAGGGATCGAATAGTGAGAACTCTGGACAAAGAGACAACAAGAACACTTGATAAGCATAAACTAGGAATGGGGTCATGAAGATTCAATAGGAGGATACTTAGAAGAGATCACTATTGAGATGAGGCTGAGGCAGTTGGAAGAGGCATAGTTTTGTGAGTTGAGGATTTCGCATAAGATCCTTAAATAAGTCAATATAGAAAAAAATCTGAGATATATAAAAGTATTAGATGTATATAACTTTAAAGAGGCATGATTCAAAGAATATTATAATATTATTTAATAAATTTGTTTGATTTTTAGTATTTTTAAATATTACTTTGGTACCAACCAGCAAAATTAATTTATTTTTACTACTTGGTCCCAATAATTATATTAGTTTTATTTAATTATTGTTATTAATATATTATCAAAAAGTTAAAACTAAGAATGTAATAACTTTTCTACTAAATTTACTTTTAATTTATTCATAGACTTCGAAAAAGAGTAAAATATAAATTAATTCCAAATAAAACAATAAATTTTAAAAACTAATCAAATTTTAAGCATTACATAATTATCATTTTTGTAACAAAAAGCACGAATAAATATCAATTAATATTGATAGAAACATAATGTAATTTCAAATCACCAATTTGAATTTATTTTATTTTATTTATAAATTTTATATAAATATATTAGAATTGGTACCAAGTAGCAAAAATATAAAACTTTTACTGCTTGGTCCCATAGAAATATAATAATTAAATATATCAAACAAATTTCTTAAATTAAATTATAAAAATTATTCATGTTTATATTATTTAGATAAGTTCTTGTATTTTAGGGTTTTCATATTTCGAATTTTAATACAATTTTGACTGAATCCATATTCCTGAACGACAAAGGTATTTCGAAAATGGATTTTAGAGTGGGGTCGAAAAAATTGAAAGTCAAAAAGGATAGTACTGGAGGTAACTGGGCGATGTCAAAGGCATCATCATACCAACTTGTTGCCAGAGCAACGATTTCATGAACTGCAGAATCTAGGTAGTCCTGAGAATAACAAAGGAAGCGGATTAATTAGAAGTCTACAACTCAAGGAAACGAGAAGGGAGCCTAGGACTGAGTAAAAATTTAAATATTCGCCAGAATTGAGGAAAATAATCAAGAATAATTCATCGTATTACATAATTAATTTACTCATAAACAAATTATTATTACTAATTTAAAAATTAAAACCACACTCCAACTCAAATTGATATCTGGTATAGAATTAATTTCATTTTTTATTTATTATAAGTCTAAAAATAATGTTTCATTTATTATAGATGACATTTAAAATCAATTAAGATTATTGAGCTCATTCTTTTAATATATATCTAACTGATTAAATAATTAATTTTTTAAACTTTAATTTAATAATGATCTTAATTACTGAAAAAATTTAAATTATAAATTTTTTAATTAACTTTAAATGTCATTTTTAATAAAAGAAATTTTACTATTAAAACGTATTTTAAATTTATATTAAACTGATACTACCAAATATCAATTTGGGTTGGAATGTGGTTTTAATTATAAAATTAGTATTATTATTATGCTTATAATTAATTAATTTTATAATACTATGATTTATTCTTGATTAATTTCCTCGATTTCCCGCTCAGTATTATGATAAAAAAATATTTAGGGAAGTTTCCTGGCAAGAAAATGTTTCAATTCTTTTCTTAAATTTATTAACATTATATTTTATTTCTAACTTTTAGCAAAAGATTAATGTATTTGTTTACAATGTAATTTAGATATGTCACCTGCATGTAAACAGGGCAATTTTTTTTTATCATAAGTTTTCCTTTTTTTAAATATATTTAGATATATAGTAAAATGACTTTATGTAATAGATTACTAAATTAATTTATCTTAAATTATTCACAATTATTTACTAAATAATTAATTCCCCATAATTGTTTTAAAGTTGGTAAAAAATCATAATGTATCCCCTAAAGAAAAATTAAATAAAAAATTAAAATAAGATATAATTTTGTTTACCGGAAGCAGATCTCTGCGAGCTCTGCGGGGGATACTCCTGGTCAATAGCCAGGCTCATATCTCGTATGCATCTTGATTACAGTGAGATGTGGAATGGAGGTCGAGGTGGTTTTTTTGAGTTTTTCTAGTTCACGACCTGCCACGTCATTGATTGCCACGTCAACTCACTTCAGATACGTCTACGTCAAGACTAAAATTGATGGTTTGATTTTAGTATTAAACAGTGAATAGATAAATATTTAATTTTGAGTATAACTCATTTACTACTAAGATATAATTTTATGTAATGGTAAATATTTATAAAAATCTACTTGCAACGAGACTTGCCACTTGCCAGGGAACAATAACAATTTTAACTTACTATTACAGAAACACCTAAAACAAATCAATGATTTATTTGCCAAACGATTGTCAGAGAATACTCGGCGGAGAGAATTGTGAGCTAAACATAAATCAATTAAGTAAATTACCCAGAGGATTGTGGGATTATTTGACCATACTTATGTAAAATCACCTTGCACAGGAGCTAGCTAAAGAAAATGTGTTTCAAATATTTGCAAAAGACTGGATCAACATGTAGAGATTCTACCTGATGTTCAACTTAGAGGTAGGTCCTATTATGAATATGGAGATTGGGAAACCTGGCATATCTGTCAAAGAAGAAGACCTAGAGCTAATCACAGACAAAAGAAATGAAAAGTTATGAAAAGTGATTTTGAATGTAAAAGGAACTGAGATGATATGCTAAAGTTCACATGCAGACCCTTTGGACGAAATGGTTATATAAAGAGGAAAAAGGTGCTGCTTTAATAACCTTAGATTGAATAAGATAGAGAATTAGCGATATGTATTAGAACATAGCAGTATTAGAAGGATTTCAATACAAAACAAAGAAGGAAATTTGGGATAAGCTTAAGAAATGAAAAGACGAGACAAGTAAGCTCGATCTCATTAATGACCAATCAAAGATCAATCCATCACAATATAAAGGAGATTCATGCAATAGTGGCTATGGAAGAAGAAGAGGTTGTAACCAACTAATAGTAAGAAGGAAGCGTAGAGTAAATATGAATGATGAGAAACCATAGATGAACAGAGTGGTAAATGGGATTAAATTTTGAAATAAATTACATTTTGTGCATTTTAATCACATAATTTTAATGGAGATGAATGAATATACATTTACCTTAATTTACTATCTATCTATAAAATAATAGCTTGTTTAAGTAAATACAAGATTGAATTATAATTTATTATTTTTAGGATTTTTGTTGCCTAAAAAGATATTTAAATACTTTGAATATAACTTAATAGGAATGAATAACAAAGAAAATTTAATAAGGTCCTATTGCGATACGAAAAGATTAAAAATTAGTTGTTAAATTATTATACAACTACATCAATATTTATTTATTTATCAAATTATACAATATCATTGTTTTCAATCTATAAATAAAAGGCCTATTTTATTAAATTTACAATTTATATCAATTACTTCCTTAAGTTTTAAAAAACTCATTTTCAAGAAAAGATCAACCAAATTTATCGAGATTTCTTTGGATTCGATCATTGTTTAAGTTAATATATAAAAATACTTCACAAATTTTGTGATCTTATAATTACTACAATTTTAAATTTGAATTACAATAAACATGCATGAATAAATAAGTGGGACAAATTTATTTAAAATATGACAATTTTGCCCACTTTTTTGGAATTATCATATTTTTATATGAATAAGTTTTTATTCATGTATATTAATATTACAAACTAGAAAATAACAAATTAAGTCAATAAGTAAGTTTTTTATGAAACTATGCTATTAATATATTTAATATATACATAATAATATATATTTGAAAATTAAACTATATTTAAATATTCAGTATTTGATAAATAAAAAAATTATAAATTGAGCTGTATTGTAATTTATTAAAATGAATTTATATATCTAGAATATCTAGATTTTCAAGTGGATATTAAAATGCTTATCTCAATAAAGAGTGTAATAATAAAAAATTCTATTGTTTTATCTTTTTATGATTTATTTAATTTGCTAATGAATTTCCTGTGATATTTATATTAAAGTTTGCTGTTAAGTTTATTTACATAGATTGAGGTTATTTATTTCGATAATTCACTTATTTAACTTAAATTTGATAAATGCTTGAGCTTCTTTTTTTATAGCATTTTGTTAAATTAATAAATCTATCTCCTAGTTTAATTTGTTTAAATATTAACTAGCAAATAAATATAATTATTTATTAATTAAGCAGACTCAATAATCTGTTATAAAAGAAATTTATAGCTATAATTATATTGGAAATAAAAGTTTTGACTCATAGTGCATGCTGATTTTTAATTAGGTGAGATTCAATAGCAGAGTTTGTTAAAAATTTAGACTCATTTATATTGATACCAAATTAGTAAATAATATTATTTGTGTTTGTAAAGAATATAAATACTAAAAATATTTATTAACAAAATACCAGCTATGTGTTTAGTTTCGAATTATCTACTAGTATATCCAATCCGCTTACATTACAAGAAATAATTAAATATTAAATAAGCAAATCACTATTATTAACAGTTATAAGCCAATCAGCCTAATAACATGTGAATTGCTTATTCTAACATCTAATGTAATAAGATAAAATCAATTATCTCAATTGAAATATTTGATATTATAAATTATATCAGGTTTTTAAATTCTAATTTATATACGAAGTATAACAATTATATCATTTATTTTTAGACTATTTAAAATTAACTATTATGATTTTTGTGAAAAATTCTCGTCAAGAAAGCCATCAATCTCTTTATCCTCAGCATTATCACCTATCTTGATCAATTTGAATGATATCGCTTAACTAATAATTATATAAATAAATCATTTGAAATCTGTTTTAATCCACTTATTCTTCGGAATGTTCTCTTAATTAGGCCTAATTCAAATATGACAACTATTAATTTCTTGAAAAAAAGAAAATATCATTAATAAATTAAATTAAATATTAGGTTAAAAGAATTATAAAAATGAACAATAAAGCAATAAAATAAGTTATAATTGAAAAAATCAAGTAAGAAAACTTAAAATTTTCTAAAATTAGTTGTCGCTCAATTCTAAGATTGAATATGATACTTGCTCAAAGATATTGATATTTTGATAGGAGGGTAACCAATAATAAGGTAATAGAGATTATACTGCAAAAAATTTGACGGTGGATTGTCGTGGACTTATTAGAGGGTTAAATTTAAATTAAAAAATACAGATTAGAGAAACTAGAAACTGAGTATTATTCAACTGATTAATCTAAATAAGTAGAGGAACATGTCAAGGAACTACACTATGACGCAACATTTCAACATCGTTTAAAGAATTCAGGCCTAAAAGTGTACTTTAACTCAACATTGAAAAAGTTCCATCATATAATATACAGTGTCATTTAGCTCGAACTCATGGTAAAGTTAACGGTTATTAGCATAAACTTCATAGAAATAGACTTTATATTTAATCATGATATAATAAACCTCTGCTATTGAAGGAAGAGAAGCCGGATGGCACAAAAGTGGATCAAGGTTTAAGGAATTTAGGGACATACAAAGCGAATGACTCATTTTAAACTGTAAAATCAACTCTTAATAAAATTCTCAATAGTTTAAGTAATGCTACATATTTTACCAAAGTTCCATATTATTAATTTTGAACAAAGATTTATTGAGAACAATTTTTAGCCATGTTAACTTACTAATACATATGGGCCCCAAAAATAACATTCTCTGGACCTTATAAATAAATTTAACATTAAGATATATTTTGGATAAAGATATACGAATGTCTTGATGCTGTAAATATTCAATATTTAGACTAACTGAATCAATAAGAGTTTAAACAATTGGAAGTCAATAGGTTTTCTTAACGAAAAAACACCTGAATAAAAACAAGCTTAAGATGAAGATATGGTAGGAGACTATTCATCACTCTATATAGAGAAATGAAGTACCAATTATAAGGTAAAAGACAGATATTATAAAAAACAGCATTAAGCCGTTTAGATTTTTGTAAACTATCAAATTTATTAAGCTTAATAATGAAATAGATAAATCAGATACATGACATGCAAAAGATAACCCCCAGAAGAGACTTGATTACAAACTAAAAGAGTGCTTTATAGAGCACAATTCAAGGAACAAAGAAAAGTCAGTCCTAAAAAATTGAAGATCTAACAAAATCAGAAATCTCTACGTTTAAGATAGACGCATTTAAAATGACCGTACAAGTTCAAACCTTGTTTTAGAAGATAACTTTATTCCATTTTTGAAGAATTCAAACCTATAGACATTAAAAATTGGGAAATAATGAAATATAAAGGCATTGAGGCTAAGCTAAAAAAGAGCAGCAGCTATAATAACTAATAAAATAAGAAACGATAGATTAAAAAATTATGCATACAAAAGATAAAAGTAAAAGCTCAATTAAATACCATAAAGAGTATATAGTTAATTAAGTAAAGGAAGAAGAAAGATGGATTTATTATCAAATTTTAAGTTCTAAAAATACAAAGAAAGTAAATTAAAATAACGAGGAATTAACACTCATGCTGAATTTTACAACAATTTAAATTAGCAAAATAATAAGTTAAATTCCATTAGAAAGAATTAAAAATTTTTTTAGTTAAAATATTTATTGATATAAAATTATAAGGGAATAATTCGAGATACAATATCAATAAATATTTTTTTCAGGAATTAGAAGCCTTACTTAACTTCACTATTATTTACTTTTACTTGAAATTATTACAGAATAATATCAATATCATAAACAAAATGTTATAATGATGTTTTTTTTTCCTAGAATATTTAATAAAAAATAACTCTATCAATTATAAAGTCAATTATTTCATTCTTACTTAACAAGTAAAAAATATTTAAGTAGTTTTCCATTTGTCTTTGATGATAATATTGATAGAATGAGAAAGGTTTTAAATATTTAATTTAATAAAATCAATGAACAAACAAATAGAAAGTCTAATTTCTTTTGAATTTATTTTTTTCATTAAATTTTACGATTCATGATATAATTCGCATGCATTTATGAAAAATAATTGAGAATCGGTAAATGTATTTTGATATGAATTTAAATAATAATTATTCGTATAGAGGGCAGCAGAAATGGAATCCAGAAACAGCTTTGTCATCTCTCCATTCTACTTCGTATTTTGCTCTATCTGGCCCTACCTACTTTTCTGTTGCCATCTTTTTCCAGTGTTTCACGAGCTCTCTCTTCTGACGTCACCACTCCTGCTGGTAAGTATTGCTGAAATAAAAAAAGTTTAGATATGTTTTTTGTAACTTACAAATTTTAGTGAATAACCAGCTGCTCCAGGAACACGATCTTTAGGTTTTCATATTATCTTAATTAATTTCATTTTAATTTATCGATTTTCTATTATAAACTGTAATTATAATATATATTGTATTGAGTTCAAATACATAGCGAGGAATGTTTAAATAAAGACATAAATCTGTAGTATTTTTTAGCATTAATTCACCACAATATCATAACTAACATTTATGTTTCAATTAGATTATTTTAATTAATATCAATAGTGAAACAGTAATAGTCTTGGCTATTGTGTAAATTAATTTAAATAATATGATATTCTATTTAATTTAAGAAATGCAAATATTTTATCAATACAATATTATAGTTTAATAATTGAAATATTTTGATTCACATAATTATTTTTCCCAAAAATATTAATGCTTGTTGACATAAGGGATTGTGTAATGATGATATGGGAGTCAAAAATGTACTAATTTATTTTTTACTGGTATAGTTTGATGATTGCAAATTAAAAATTAAAGTAATTTGCAAGTAAATTAATGATTATTCAAAAAACTTATTTAAAATAAAGAAAATGAAAATAATAGAACAACTGTATTATTTGGCAAATCATCTTCATAAACATCATCATTTGCTGAATAAGTATCCCACTTCCCTGTCTCCCTGCTCTTTCTACGAAGTCTCTGTTTCTCCTCAAGATGTCCTTGTTAAATTAAAGATGTTATTAGAATATTAAAAAAATATGTTACTAACTAAAAATTGATGAATAAAGCCTCCATCATGTTAGTGTAATAAACATTTCTTCAAAAATTTTAATTAATTGCTTTATATTATCGATTTCTTAATATTTAAGTATATTTTTATTATTATTATTAAAAAAATTGAAATCATTTCAATTTAATCATATCTTTGTTTAAAACTCTACAGCCAATCATTCTTGATTATCCAGTTGATTTTCTTTCTTAAAACACCTTTTATGCAAGTAAAATTTAGTTTAATATAAAAAATGCATAAAACCATTTTAAATATGATAAGTTCTCATTATCTCTAAAGCCTTCAGAAGTCTCTACATAAATGGTTTTTTCATATTCTAAATATGTTAATTGTTAAGAGTTTTTATAATTACATTCTCTAATTTATGCTAAATAATCAAACAAATTTTACAAAAATGTGTGTAAATTGAAATAATATTATCATATTAGACACTAGAAAGAGTATATTTATAATTCACTCATTACCAACTTTGTTTAAAAGATGATATAGTTCCCTAGAATCATATTTACCAACATGGCAAACATCTAGCGCATTTAATCACAAACTCATACAAATTTCATTGTAAATAAAGCTTCAAAAGGCTGATTATTTAATATGGACATTAACCATAAATGTATGTGCTATAATTTAATCATTAATTATTTTATATTCAAACTAGCTAAGCAATTAAATTAGAAGCATATAAAAAATTTTAAATGTCTACACATAAAAACCAGTTTAAATAAATGATTTAAATTATAGAGCAATCAAGATAAACTTGATTTCTTGTCAAAATTTACTTGAATTATTTGAAGAATTCATTTTATTTGATGAAGTAGAACCTATCTTACAATAAAAATCGAATAAAAAAAATAAATTAAAAAAATAATTCGAGTTTTGGGAAAAAGATTAATAATATATTTTTATCCATTTATGATAAATCTTGTAGTTAATTACTATATAAATATTGCAAATCATTTTTAACAGCATAATGATTAAAATATTTAAGCTCTTTCCTTCTCTGAAATTGAAGTTTAATTCCTATTTGTACCAATAGTAATAAAATTAAGAAGAATTATTAATTTAAAATACCCAAAATTTAAATGAAATTATATACTTACAACAATAATTAGAAGAGTTTTTGTAAACTTATGTTATTAAAATATAGAAATTAACACTCTTTAGAATAGCATAAAAACATACACCTATTAAAACAAAGTGAATTTCGATTTAAACAGGAATTACGAGATAGAAATTACTGACAATGGGATAATTAAAATATACAACAAGATTTTTGGTTAAAATTTCATATTCTTTATTAATTTAATAACTGACTGTATATTTTAATGTTTTCTAATCGATATATCTTTGGTCTTAAATTAATTGTAAATAAATTTTTAAAATATGGATTAAATTGAAAATAAGAACAAAATAATTAGAAGAAAGAAACATTTAAAGAGGATGAAAAATAAATAGATAATTTATTGAATAGTACTATATAATCTAGGCAATTTGATGGAATTTTAGAACGAAATAAAAGAAAATTCTTATATACTAATGGAAATTATTGACCATCATTTATAAGCATCATTCATTTCTCAATCTTTAGACCTTTTGAGATGAGCTACTTCAACTAACTTTGCACGATTCAAAAACTGAAAAAACCGATCTATATTTTTATATTCTTTATTATCTCCAAATTTATTGTTATATTTTATTTGTCCCAATTATCTGATAAATGAAAACATTTATGTTATTATAAATGCTAAATTATTTAGATATTCATACTTTTAATTATAATTTTATATTTATAAGAATAATTAAAAACAATTTCTTTATCTTTTAATTGGTATATGATATTTAATTAGCATATCAGGTAAAATATAATTTGACTTTAATTCATTCGATATCCAATCTAATATTTGTATTTATTTAGATTAAATTAATTCATATATTTTATGAAGATTCATTAATTTCAGTTATCTAGGTATTCTCCCGATCTTTATATATTTTATTATTTATAATATTCCTTTTGTTGCTGCCACCGTCCTCTTTAAATCTCTCTCACTTGGTAAAAATAATCTTTTAGCTATTTTTTAGTTGGAGGTATCTTAAATTTTGGTTGATGTAAAACAAAATTTTTATTTACTATAATTTAAATAATTTATTAAAACAAAATGAATATTCTGATTATTGTTTGATTAAATCATTGTTCCAGTATTCATGATATTGTAATCCTTGAACTTTAAAATATTGATTGCTGAACAAAATATTCTTTGACAGAGTCCTCATTATTTAAAGTTAATTAATGATTCTTTTTCATTCAGACTTAGCTCTTTGAATTATCCAATAACTTTTTGAATAAAATCGTCATTACATTTTTTAGCTTAAAAATTTTTGATATTTGATAAATCTTTTCTCTCATAAATTGATAACTAGATATATAGTAATATTCTTATAATTATTTACTAATTATGGAAATAAAAAAAAAGAAATAAGATTATTATACTAAATTTTATGAATTAAACAGAATTGGTAAACCTAAATATTCATCACTAATCTAAAGATATGCTTACTAGTCTTGCTTATAAGATTATGTAAAACTATATTAAATTTATATAGGAAAAGAATTTACAAATGATAATAAAATGCCAGTTAATATAAAAGTATAATTTATATATGAATATTAAATTTATAAAAGTTAATTTCAAATTAAAATCATAAATTATTATTATACATTTCTGGTAGCTTTTTAATTATTGATAGTAAGCCTATATATATTACTACTTATAGTGTTGAATGAGAAGCTGCCAAATTTTAATGGTGAGGACTTAAGACTTTTAATAACTTTAATTAGTCTTAAATTTTATTCTTAACAGCTCTAAGTGGGGACTGCAGTGCTTAAGCATTAATAGCCCTAGTGAAGAGGAAAGCATGAGAGTACTCTATCCAGCCCTGAGCAGTGACCACTTATCATGGCGTGACCGGAGGGTTAACTTGCAGGCTACGGGGAAAAATGGAAGTCACATATACTTTGAAATAACCGAACTGACTGCCTATCATTGCAAATGTATACATCGGAAGTTCGCAACATTAGCTTGTCACCTCTTTATCGTTCATAGATTACTCGACCATCTCTGAAATTACCTACAGCATCTGGGCTCTTTGAAGGATTCAAGGATGGTGATAGCGTTTAGCGTTTATCAAGTAGTCCTTTTTGCATTGTGAATTAGAAGGGCATTATATAAAAACTACATTTGAGCTGAGAATGTTAACATAAACGCAAGGACTGAAAAGTAATAGTAAGAGAAAGGCTTGTATCCGCTGCTTCCTAAACATATATCAACATCTTCTCTCTTGGTATCTTTATCTTACTCCATTTGGTCCGAAGAAATCATGGGAGCTCTAAGGTGTCAAAGTGGATAAAAACTCTATTTGTTGAGACGCCAACGAGAGCAGCGCGCACGGCAAGCTGCTTCGGGATTCCTCTGCTGAGCACTCTATATTTATTTAAATCCTTAAGATAGTTGAAGTATATGCCTAAGCGCCATACCCAGCAAGATAGCTGAAAGTACCTAATCCAAAGACGAAAAGGGTAACAGACTAGAGAGATTCGTAATTTAAAATTAATTTTGTCAACATCATCGTTACAGCTATCAGAATATGTGGTTAGGGCGATCTCTAATAGCATTTGATGGTCTCCGAATTTAATATTGTTAGATTAACTGACACTTGACTAAGTCAGACATTCCCTCTTACAGATAAAAAAATGGAGAATTAAGTGGTACCACTGGCAGCCCCCATTCGAAAATTTTCCCCTTACATCGTTTGCAATACTTTTTTTTCAAAAATGTCGGAAGATGCCTAAAGTGAAGACTAGCCTTCAGCTGATGAATAAGTCAAGTGGAGAGGAAAAACTCATAATGGGGTTTATTTATGACGAAGAGCCAGAAAAGTGCGAGAGTATAGATGATGACAATGATAATTACAGAGGATGATGTGCGGTTAATTACTGAGGATGCAGAGATGGCTTCATAGGATAAAACTAATATGGCAGATGTCTTGAAGGTAGGCCACAAAGAGGTAGATCAGAGGAGCAACAATACAGTGGAAAGGTCAGCAATGGATGAATCACTGAAAGAAAATGAGAAGATCGGAAAGATTCTGATGACATTGAAGTAGAGGAGATTGTATGACTAAGCTGACATGTCAAACCAAAAGATTATTGATAGAGCAAATGGAAGACAAATAGCAATAATAATAAGCAGCAACTGAAGCTACTAAGTAACAATAATGAATGTGAATAAAAGTAAATTTAGTATATATAATTAGATTGTTCTTATATATTTGCTCGAAAATTAAAACTTTTAAATGATCATACCAAATACATTTTTTACACTTTTTCATCTATATTTTATCATAATTTTACATATATATATTTACTCTAAAAAAGATTATTTTACAATAATTAATATGACAAATTCTATTCATTAAATATAAAGAATCTAGAAAGAGAAGCAAAATAATAATTTTAGAGAATTTAATGATACCTATTAGTATATAGAATGCATTGCTTTAATTGTAATTACCATATCAGCGCTTTAATATTTTAACTAGACTAGAATAATTTTATTAAAAATTTTAATAAAAATATAAATGATTTTATTGACTTATCTAAATTTAAGTTTAGTTTATTGTGTCTTGATAAAACTACAATAGAGTGAGGCAAGAAACATAGAGAATGATCGCTTTAGAAAACCAAGAAAACTTTCTGAATCGTAATAATCAGTCTACTAAAAAAGTAAAATACTAATTTATTATATACATTTATACAATGTACATAATAATTGCAGGAAAGAAGAAATTTCATTGTTAAAATTGTCATAAATTTAATTAATCATGAAAAAAATCATTAATAACTATATATAATTATGATCATTTAAAAATTTAAGTTTTTTAAATCACTCTTCATGAGGATGAAACATCTTAATTACATACTTTCCTTAATACTTTCTCTTTATAAATAAAAAAAAAGTATGATAAAGTTTCCTCATATAGCCATAAATATTATTAAGAAAACATTGAATAAAACACTTATTTTAGCTTCTTTATTTTGAAAATAACTTCTAAGAATATACAAGAATTATAACGAGTAATATTAAAACAATTTTTAAATGTTAAATGAATAATATTAATAAAATAATAATCATTAATTCATTGTTTTTGTTTACAATCTAACATTTGTTAATCAATCTTTCAAAGTTGTGTCTATCACAAATTTAAAAAATAAAGTACACAACTACACTTTTTTTTTCTAAGTATTCAACTATGAAATTTAAAAATAAATATAAGGATTAATGATTTTTATCACAAGTATTCAATTAATAGGAAAATTTATTAAATTTGCTCATACATTTTTTTTAAAGATATTTATTTATATTAATATATTTATTTCTAATTAAAAGTTTTAATTACCAAAATTATATTATAATATTACAGATTATTTTAGGAAAAATATCTAAAAAATTTGGAACATTTAAAATAAAAAATAAATTAAAAAAAAGATATATTAAAAAATATAATAATAAACAATTTTATTTCTTGTCTACAATCTTATATAAGGAGAATTATACTCCTTTTTATCAATTAATATAAAGAAATAATTTTACTATCAACTTAAAATACAAATACATTCCTAAAACAATTGTTGTGTGGTATGCCAAAATTTTAATAATATCAAAACAAAAGCAAAAGTTAAGCAATACGCAATCTTAAAATTCCAATCTTTTTTTGATAAATGTAAAATAGGATTATATTTATATAATAAAATTATTTTTTATCATATATAACTATGATTTTATATACCTATGTCAAGTGGAGTATGGTTGTCCCAAACTACCTTAAAGTATGAGAATACAGTATTAACTCTAAATGAAGAAAAATCCAAAGAAAGTAAAATTATAGACTTAATGTCAAATAATAGAGGTTACTGTATATATGAAGATAATTAGAATTGCCTATGTATAATAAATAATTAATAAATGAATTCAAATATTTATAAATTCAAAACTAAAAATGTAATTACGTTATTCCTTTAGAATAATAATAAAATAATACTTGTTCTATTGAGTAATAATATTTATTAATCTTTGGCAAAGAAAAAAACAACAACTAAAGGGTTTTTTAGTTCAAAAGAATCAAGATATAGTCATTACTGACAGAAAAACTCAGTTACCAATAATTAACTCTGATTTTGTGTGGGGTCTAGCATGGTTTTAGATAGATCAGAGATGAAAGATTATTAATTAGATTTGTATAACTACAGAACTATATCTTCAATTATTAAGATCATTATTTTTTAGATAATGATAAAAATAATTAAAGTGAGAAAAAATATATTTAAATATAAATCTTGATTAAATAAGAGGTTGCTAAAAGATAATTAATAAAATTAGTTTCACATTAGCTAATAGTTCTTAAAAATGTGAAACTAAATTTTAAAACATTCAGACATTTTATTATTAATTATCCATTAAGTTAGGCTTCTTTACATAAATAATTACAGTATCAAACATTATTATTATGATAAAAAAATTCATTTATTAATTATTCATCTTTTGGCAGCTGTTAAATAAAGGAATGCTTAAATCTTCTAAGAGTCCATTTAATTAATCAGGAAAAAATAGATCATTTCGATTGTGGAGCTTTCGTATAAAACCTACTTTATATCAAATTACCAACATGTAAAAATTTACAAGTTAAAATGAATTTAAAAATAATGGCATTATTATTTTACCACAACACATTTTAAGGTATCAAAATCGAAAGAGCACCAAGAAATAACTGTTAAAAATACTAATATATTTATAGTATGATTATTGATGGTGTTAGCTGCATTATATGATTTTATTTTATTAGTGTAATTGTAAAATAGCATTGTCAATTAGTAAAAACAACAGTGTGAGTAAGGAACAATTTAGTTGTTATTATATTAGCATAATATATCTGGTCTAGGTGTATTGACTAGAAGCGAGTATTGGAATATAAATATCTTATAATAGCTCAATTCAACTTTAAATACACTATCAATCTAGCTTATTCATATATTGGGGAAGAATTCATAGAGAGGCTTGAATCTCTCATCGTATATTAAAATATCAAAAGTCGAATACCAGCAAATAATAAATCAGTTTTGGGGTGAATCATGAATTCAACTCAGATCTACTAGGAATGAGTCTATTCTTCAACGGATATGTGTTTCCTCAGATAAAAAATGACTTTAGAACTTCTTATGAAATAAAAAGTATTCAAAAAAATTTTAACAAAAAAGCAGAGACCTTATAGAGAAATAAAAATAAATTGAATAACCATGTTCCGCCTATTCTTAGTAAAAGATTTATGCAAAGGATCCTTGTGAATTTGCTTAGAAATAAATATAGGATTAAAAAGATGCCTCAAAATTTCGAATTATTTGGACCCAATGTATTTCTCTAATCTTTATACTACTTTGGTTTATTATAGGAGATTCGAATTGAGTGATAAAATTTTACTGATTTGGAGATTTTCTAAAGGGTTTTTTGCAATTATCTTATTGATTAATATCGGTAATCTCATGTAAGTCTATACATTCAAATATTTTTTTTTATAAAGAAAATAATTAAAGCTTTGCAGATGAAGAGAAAAGTTATATCATAGTTGTAATATGAAGAAGAGAAACTAAGCAACTCGGTGGGTCACTTAGATATAAAAAATGAAAAAATAAAGTGAAATAGGGAAAATTAATCATTTAACAAAAATTTTAAAATAAATTTTAAATAAATTTTCTAGCATATATTTGATTGAGGAGACATCTTGTGTGCTATTCTAAAGAATCGAAAATGTGATCCTAAGTAAAATAAATAATTTTTAACTCTGCACTGCGATGTTCGTGAGGATTATGAATAGCGATCGATAAGAACATGACTTCAATGGAACATACATATTAAAAAGCTATAAAGACAAGTAAACTTGCTTCAAAATTTGAACATCAAAATCTTTCCAAACTTTGGATATTCTCAATGCTCAAAGAATATTTGTATTAATTTAAATTAAAATTATAAAAACAATTTTATATCTTTATCATCTAATTTATTTATATAAAAGCCTATTCTAAATTGTTTCAATATATCTCTTCAAGTTTTTAAAATCTTTTAAATATTTATAAAATGCAAAAATGAATTTCACAGAGAATCTAGGAAATGATAAATTAAATGAAAATTAGGTGTAAAAATTTATAAAGAAAAGTGAAACCATTTTAGGGGAATTGGGAATGTGATGAAAAGTGAATATCAATCTAAGAATAGAATAATGATTTTAGTGAAAGCGAATTATTATAACGAATACATATTTACCCCAAAAAAATTGCTAGAGTTTTTAGCATGCAATATTTTGGGCTATTTATGAGTTTTTAATGAAATAAATCTCACAATTAAATCCCTCATTAAATTCTAGGAATCAACCTTAATTCAAAACACTTGGAATGTATCCTCCAGCGAAGTGGACATGTCATCATGAAGGCCAGGAATGTGTGAGAATTAGTGAAAACTTTGAGTTGAAAAATAGACTGCTATCATTTCAATATGTTGCCGTAACTATTAGAATACTGATAAAGTTTAGGATACGAGGAAGAATTCTAGTTAGCATAAATAAATCTTTCATCGGTTGGTATAGACCTCTCTTCTTACTTTTTAATTGGAGAATCTCGAAAATAAAACAGGAGGGATTATAAGTGGATAATAAATATTCTAATATTATTAATATAGCTATCTGAAAACACAAATATAATATATTAATAATTGTGTAAAATTATTCATTTAGTGCACCCAAGTTTGAGGTCAAGTTAGACCAGATATTATATAATTACCAAAACTTGTTTCTGGTTATTAAGAAGTCAGATAATTGGATGTGAATAATAAAAAATTTGGGTGATTTACAACATCTTTGGGAGATTGCTTCTATTTAAGATAAACCTATAAATAATACTTAAGACACATGCAATATTTGTCAGGCTGATCATCTACTCTGCAGTGACTCTTTTTCGGGAATTTAAAATACATGGATTTTGTAGACAAGCAATCAAAACCTAAATCTGTATAGTTTCACTCTTATTGACCTCCTAATACAGGATGAGATATGTCTTTGTAAAAAGTCTTGCTACTAAATCGTTCATTAATAAGACCTTTACATAAAATACTTCATTTCTTATAAATTAAATTTATTATCGATAAAATACATAAAAATTAGGTAAATTAAGAGAAATTCAAATAAATGAGAATAAAAATTTAAATATAAGAGTATTTTTTTAACTATATGATATATTTATTTTAATGAACAAGAAGCGTGGAAAGTAAAAAACGAGATGGTTCAATATCACTTCAAAAATATATGTGATGCAACTGCTTTATCAGTTAGAAGCGACACTCTTAAGGTGAGTGCACTTGAGAAATAATTATGGACATCTTTTGCAGAAAAAGAACAAGCCAGAATTTAAAAGAATGAATTTTTTAAAGACTATCTTTGCAAGTGCTATTAAGATTTTGCTGCACTTTAAGTTGAATGCATTTAAAGAGTAAATATCGAAGATCAGGAAGAAGAAGTCGAGGAGCTTGGAGTAACTTTGTTATCTGGATGCTGTTTGGATCCTTACTCAATACTAGTTAGTATATAATAAATGGAGAAAATATTTTCTCATCCTAAAATATGATTTACAACTAGTTTCATGGAGTATCTCTAATAACTATCATGAAATGCTTTAAACTTCACGTTAAATTAAATTTATCAGATATTAAAAACTTTACTGTTATATTATAGCTTTTTTCTCATTGATATAAATTTCTCTTAATTTACCTATGTTTTTTAATGTATTTTATATATATATATATATATATTGGACAATTGAAAGTTCCTACAAATGTTTTTTTGAAATGACCTCTACGTAAAAAAGTTCATTATTTTAATTATATTAAATATGTGTTGGGAAAATACATTTACTCCAAATTTTTGTTTAGAAATACCCAGCAGTTCACTTTGTACCGCCGAACCCCTCAGTTGTAACTATTTAATTAAATATCGTATTGATTAAATCAGAATTTTAAGTAAAATAAATACCTCATTAAAAATCTTAAACCTTATTTTCACTCTATTAGTAGTTAATAGATTTAATCAATAGAATAATATTTTTAATATTAATAAAAAATTATATTAAAATAATAGTCATTTTAATGAAATTCTGCCATAAATTATGTGC
>ARYC01020017.1:0-30738 GCA_000711775.1 Oxytricha trifallax
GAATCGAAAATGTGATCCTAAGTAAAATAAACAATTTTTTACCTCTGCACTGCGACGTTCTTGAGGATTATGAATAGCGATCGATAAGAACACGACTTCAATGGAATATAAATATTAAAAAGCTATAAAGACAAGTAAATTTGCATTAAAAAGTATGAACATCAAAATCTTTCAAAATCTTTCCAAACTTTGGATATTCTCAATGCTCAAAGAATATTTGTATTAATTTAAATTAAAATTATAAAAACAATTTTATATCTTTATCATCTAATTTATTTATATAAAAGCCTATTCTAAATTGTTTCAATATATCTCTTCAAGTTTTTAAAATCTTTTAAATATTTATAAAATGCAAAAATGAATTTCACAGAGAATCTAGGAAATGATAAATTAAATGAAAATTAGGTGTAAAAATTTATAAAGAAAAGTGAAACCATTTTAGGGGAATTGGGAATGTGATGAAAAGTGAATATCAATCTAAGAATAGAATAATGATTTTAGTGAAAGCGAATTATTATAACGAATACATATTTACCCCAAAAAAATTGCTAGAGTTTTTAGCATGCAATATTTTGGGCTATTTATGAGTTTTTAATGAAATAAATCTCACAATTAAATCCCTCATTAAATTCTAGGAATCAACCTTAATTCAAAACACTTGGAATGTATCCTCCAGCGAAGTGGACATGTCATCATGAAGGCCAGGAATGTGTGAGAATTAGTGAAAACTTTGAGTTGAAAAATAGACTGCTATCATTTCAATATGTTGCCGTAACTATTAGAATACTGATAAAGTTTAGGATACGAGGAAGAATTCTAGTTAGCATAAATAAATCTTTCATCGGTTGGTATAGACCTCTCTTCTTACTTTTTAATTGGAGAATCTCGAAAATAAAACAGGAGGGATTATAAGTGGATAATAAATATTCTAATATTATTAATATAGCTATCTGAAAACACAAATATAATATATTAATAATTGTGTAAAATTATTCATTTAGTGCACCCAAGTTTGAGGTCAAGTTAGACCAGATATTATATAATTACCAAAACTTGTTTCTGGTTATTAAGAAGTCAGATAATTGGATGTGAATAATAAAAAATTTGGGTGATTTACAACATCTTTGGGAGATTGCTTCTATTTAAGATAAACCTATAAATAATACTTAAGACACATGCAATATTTGTCAGGCTGATCATCTACTCTGCAGTGACTCTTTTTCGGGAATTTAAAATACATGGATTTTGTAGACAAGCAATCAAAACCTAAATCTGTATAGTTTCACTCTTATTGACCTCCTAATACAGGATGAGATATGTCTTTGTAAAAAGTCTTGCTACTAAATCGTTCATTAATAAGACCTTTACATAAAATACTTCATTTCTTATAAATTAAATTTATTATCGATAAAATACATAAAAATTAGGTAAATTAAGAGAAATTCAAATAAATGAGAATAAAAATTTAAATATAAGAGTATTTTTTTAACTATATGATATATTTATTTTAATGAACAAGAAGCGTGGAAAGTAAAAAACGAGATGGTTCAATATCACTTCAAAAATATATGTGATGCAACTGCTTTATCAGTTAGAAGCGACACTCTTAAGGTGAGTGCACTTGAGAAATAATTATGGACATCTTTTGCAGAAAAAGAACAAGCCAGAATTTAAAAGAATGAATTTTTTAAAGACTATCTTTGCAAGTGCTATTAAGATTTTGCTGCACTTTAAGTTGAATGCATTTAAAGAGTAAATATCGAAGATCAGGAAGAAGAAGTCGAGGAGCTTGGAGTAACTTTGTTATCTGGATGCTGTTTGGATCCTTACTCAATACTAGTTAGTATATAATAAATGGAGAAAATATTTTCTCATCCTAAAATATGATTTACAACTAGTTTCATGGAGTATCTCTAATAACTATCATGAAATGCTTTAAACTTCACGTTAAATTAAATTTATCAGATATTAAAAACTTTACTGTTATATTATAGCTTTTTTCTCATTGATATAAATTTCTCTTAATTTACCTATGTTTTTTAATGTATTTTATATATATATATATATATATTGGACAATTGAAAGTTCCTACAAATGTTTTTTTGAAATGACCTCTACGTAAAAAAGTTCATTATTTTAATTATATTAAATATGTGTTGGGAAAATACATTTACTCCAAATTTTTGTTTAGAAATACCCAGCAGTTCACTTTGTACCGCCGAACCCCTCAGTTGTAACTATTTAATTAAATATCGTATTGATTAAATCAGAATTTTAAGTAAAATAAATACCTCATTAAAAATCTTAAACCTTATTTTCACTCTATTAGTAGTTAATAGATTTAATCAATAGAATAATATTTTTAATATTAATAAAAAATTATATTAAAATAATAGTCATTTTAATGAAATTCTGCCATAAATTATGTGCTATTAATATATAATACAATACTACAGCAATATACTTTGGATAAGTCAATGTAAAAATATTTATTAAATAGCTATAATAAATGAAGGTCACCTTGCAATTAAATCATACAGAATTGACAATTATATGAATCATTCATAATTTCATAAAAATTTCAATAGTATTTCAATATTTTATTTAAAAATACTTTAACTTAGAATTTTAATTATAATTTATATTGCGTTTTAAGTTTATGCGCTTTTTTATTGATAATTAGTTTCTGGGGTTTCGGGTTTATATATAAACATACATATTAAAAAATTAAAATAGAATAGATTATAATAATTATAATATTTTGTTACTTATATTATATTTCTTGTATTGAATAAAGAAAAAATAATTTTGCGCGTATTAGAACGTACATAGATATTTAATTCAAGGCGCGAAGAGTAGACATATTAAAAGTGTTTTCAAGTTCTGGAATATTTTTTATAGAAGAATTATATACATTTTCATGGAATCAGATACTATATTTATAAGAAAAATTTTCGTGAAATAAGTGAAATTTTAAATAAATTAAGATTATAATGGAATATAAAGCAATTAAGACAAGCAAGAATTTATAAGGGCATTAATGAAGTTTAGTCATTCTAATTTAAGTTAAATCTCTGAGCTAATTCTAAATAAGCCCAGTATATTTTGACTTGCTTCAAATGTCTTACACTAGTAAAGTTGAGATTTTAATTTAGCTAAAAAATTGTAAATATGACCTCGTCAAACTCTAAAGTCTTATAAATCTTGCTTATAAGCCTACATTTTTGCCCCATTTATGTAGTTTCTTAATTTATAATGAGTTTTAATGAAACTATAATATATTTGATTGAATTAGTAATAAAGTTATTAATAATTAAATTTCTCTTAAGAGAATTCATTTGATACTAATCCATATTTTATTTTAGTAATATTAATTAGTTAAATCTCTATGTTTATTAAATTAATTAAGATTATCAAATAAATGGGACTTAGAAGAGAGCTCGTAAACTCTAATTAAGAATGGCTTATAAGGCATTAGTTGTTTTGAAATGGACGATATTGCAACTTCATGAGCTGATTTATTATCAAAATTGAAGATATAAGTCTCAAGAAAGAAGTCGGAATTTCTTGGGGAGATTCATTTAGAGACCTTCCGGATAATGTTAAAATAATTAGCACTGTCGATTCAAATGCTTATCTATACTAAATTCTGCATATTACTCTATCGACCATTATACTCTAATTCATAAATACATTTAAATTTTCACTTATAATTTTTTAGAAAATTTTATTATTTTAAATAATGTATAAAGTCTTATTTAAATTAAATAATTGGATTGTAATAAAGCGATCATTACGTTAATAGTAAAAATAAAATCTCCGTCTTATTTTATATTTTCGTTTATATTGATAATTCTTATTTTGGTATCCATTGAATACCATTAAATTTTAAGATTTTTTTTATACTCATTACCACTTTTTCAATATTCTAATGATTTTAAAATTAAAATATTTAAAATAGCAAGCATGAATAATCTTAATTTTATAACTAGAATTATAAGTTGCTTAACAAAATTTTTTTTACTTGAAATCAATAATTTTACTTTTCATGTTAAGGTAGCCAAAAAAATAACATTGTATTTTTGCAAATTTTAAGACGTACTCTGAAAGAAATATTAATGTTACTTGTCATATTTTATTTTGAAAATTTCAAATTTGAGGAGTGCTACATTTTATCAATTAAAAATATTTCATTATCTGTAACTCAAAGACTACTAGTTGACCTCATTCATTATATATTTTAAAATGACATTTACTTATTTTTAATTGTTTTTTTTCCTAATTTTTATAGACAAAGGATGTTCTTTATTAGCTGAGGATAATGATGATTCATCATTCTTAACGATAAATATATGTAACTCTTTAACTTTCCCAATTAATAATAATAATAATTATATAAATCTAAGTTTATTTTCTAACTTTTATATCTGGATTTATTGCAATGCAATTATCCTCAATAAATAAAGAAGAAGTCATCATAAGATCTTATATTTTTCTTAGCATATTTTACTTATAAAATTTTGTAATAAAATATTGATAGCATGTTATTTCAATAAATATTATATGGTAAATAATCAGTGACAATCAGCATTTATATCTTTAACATCCAATTTTTAATTAAAACAAACAAAAACGATTGTTACAATGACTGCCAACAAATTATAAACAAAAAAGGCTTAAAATAATAAATAACAATTTAAGCTATAATAAGGCATTTTTAGAAAGCTTTTATTGAAAATATAATAAAAATAATAAATACCTTTTTTTATATTTAAAAATTATTAATATGATTTATTACTGCTTAATTGATGTATATAATTATGAAAAAAGAGAAATCAATATTAATTAAAAAATTTTATATAGTGCGTGGATATTTTAATTTATAATAAGTAAGATATAGTATTCATTAAAATACTTCTAATATGTTGATAAAGTAAAAAGTATTATGTGGAATACTAAATTATTACCATTGATAATTATTGTATATACTGATAAAATAGAGCACTTTTTAAAAGACATTTTCAAAAAAAAGCAGATAATATTATATTTAGAAAATTCATAATAATAAAACTAAATGCACATAAGTAAGAAATAAAGAAATGAATTATTTAATGTTTTAAGTTAATTGTTATAAATTATTTCATTTGTAATTAATAAATTTTGATATACATAATTCTTAGATTATTTTTTACAATTTTCAGTTAATTATTGTTAATCTATAACATTGATTATTTCTTATTATTAATATAATACAACAAATAGATAAATTCATATAAATTTTAGAATCAGATTATTTCTTAGTTATCTTAACTGCCTTGGTTTAATTTTTTGTAAATTAAATTTAATGTTTTTATTTTAAATGAAAGAAAAGGAAATCATGAAAAATCGCTATTGAATGGAATAGCAATTGAATGCCAACACTAAGGATGAAATTTATTGAGATCAAATTGTATAAGCATTCAAAAAAATGCTGAACAAAAATAGATCACTATAAAATTAAACTTATGGTGATAAGGTAAAGAGAAATGACTATACCATGACTGATAACTACGTATGAGTCAAGCAATTTACACAGTGGAGGGTGGAATTATAAATTAAAAGACAGCGTATTCTACTTTCACGTGACCAACCTAATGCAACAAAGAGAGAGACACACAGAAAATTTCAATTAAGATAAGACGATTTATTCACATAAGCCATGCGATTCCCACTTCAATCAATAAGAGACTAGCTCATCTGGGCTTACAACGCGAAGAATGAGCACTTAAAGTCTATTTTAGGTACAGAAGAATAACTAGAGAATTGCGATTATTATAGTGTCATTCTCATTAAATAAAGCTTAAGCTATGATAAATTGAAGAACTAAATTGCACTGGTGAGAAGTGTCTTTGATTGAAGTATCGTATTTACAAGTAATCAGTATAATAAAAACAAGTTTGTACCTTAAACCAAGAATTTATAATAGTTTTGACTACATATCGATGATATTAACTCATAATTTTAAGTGAAAATATTGTACGATTAGTCATATTATTTAAATATCTGCTAAGATTTGCGATATAAAACCCCATTAGTCAATTAAGAATGAAGATTGGGGATTAAGATTAATTAAATTAAATTTAATTATTATTGGCGTAAAATATTAAAGTTTTGCCTAATCTTTAAACCATTGGCCCGAATAATTGTCTATATAAATTAACCAATCAGAGTGATTAAATTTGTTTTTAATATAATTATATTTAATTTGAGCCTTTCCCCAATCTTCATACTTAATTTACTAATGGGTTTTATATCTCTACATAATTATATACATAATTATAATTATTAAAATACAATTGATTTGGGAAAATTATATTAAACAAATACAAATCAATTTAAGAATTGGCGTAACTGCCATGTATTAGCGCAGCTATTAATTTTAATTTGGTTTTTAAAAAGATCAAATTTAAGAGTGGTAATATAACTGTCAGATTAATAAATTTAATGTACTATATAGGTTTAAAAAAATGTACTATTCGTAACCGTACAATTTAATTAAATTATTATAATTAGATTTAATATTAAAATCAGTAGAATGTACAATGTACGATTAGTATATTATATGAACAGAGAGTGTACAAATGCAAAGCCCAATAGTGTAATTCTCAATGTTGTGATGTATAATATGTTTAAAGTTTTAATTAATTAATAAGGTGTCAGGTACTAATGTCTGAGCCGTGTAATCTGTACCACTCCCTGTCCCTCGCGCCGAAACTGCTATCTTTTTCTTCCGTACTTTAGACTGCTCTGCACCGTATCTTCTCTGATCTCTATCGTTAGTGCCACTAGGGCAGAGCCCGGTTACTGTAGCGTACGGTATCTCTGTTTCTCTGTGTGAAAGAAGCGAACTCGGCGATTAGTGCAATAGATATCTTAGAGTGCTTGTGATGACCGGCAACAACGAGGCCCTAGTGGCACTAACGATAGAGATCAGAGAAGATACGGTGCAGAGCAGTCTAAAGTACGGAAGAAAAAGATAGCAGTTTCGGCGCGAGGGACAGGGAGTGGTACAGATTACACGGCTCAGACATTAGTACCTGACACCTTATTAATTAATTAAAACTTTAAACATATTATACATCACAACATTGAGAATTACACTATTGGGCTTTGCATTTGTACACTCTCTGTTCATATAATATACTAATCGTACATTGTACATTCTACTGATTTTAATATTAAATCTAATTATAATAATTTAATTAAATTGTACGGTTACGAATAGTACATTTTTTTAAACCTATATAGTACATTAAATTTATTAATCTGACAGTTATATTACCACTCTTAAATTTGATCTTTTTAAAAACCAAATTAAAATTAATAGCTGCGCTAATACATGGCAGTTACGCCAATTCTTAAATTGATTTGTATTTGTTTAATATAATTTTCCCAAATCAATTGTATTTTAATAAAATCATATTCTCACCTCTTTATCACATTTCACTTGAAGAAGATAATCATTTAAATTAAACTTATTAATAATATCTTTAATTGACAAAATAATAAAGCAAGTCAGTTGCTATGATTACACCTTTTTCTTCAAGTACTCTTAAGATAACTAAGAAATAATCTGATACTTGAATTTACATCAGTTTCCATATTTTTTTGTATTGTATAGATATTAACATTTAGGTATTAAGTAATACTATATAATTATCATAATATATTTGCTACTATATATTTTAATCACCAATCTGTTATCATTGATAAATATAAAATATCTCTAATTTATATTTGCAAGTAATAAAATAAACTGCCAATAATCACATTTACTAAGTTAATTTCTATTATATTATAAAAAATATTGCAAACTTAGAAGTATATATTTGTTTGACTTATTATTTTATAGCAATTTTAATTTGTAATTTCATAAATTATATATTTTAAGTTTTCTAAAATAATACAAATGACTCCATTTGAATAACTATGATTAAAAGTTATTTAATTGCAATTTCAATTACTATATATTTTTCATGTAAAAAGAGAATGTCTATCACAGTATTATTTATTTAAGTTGTTATTTTATCCATTAAAATTAGGTATTAAGATTATAATATATTACATTTGTCGATAAATTATAATTATTTTATAATTTTACAAATTCATAATCTATAATTGATCTAAAGAGGCTTATATTTTCTCACAAATTAAATACTAATGTTAATAAAATACATAAAAATAGGTAAAAAGAATAATGTTAAATACAGATTAAAAATATATTTATATTAAACTGCCTTTAATTTTATACTTCGAAATTATTATGATCGGGATTATTTATTAATTAATTAGTTTATAAAATAAATATTCTATTGAAAGCATTCTAGTGAACAAAATAGGCACTTACTGAGAACTTTCAATCTCAGATTTTAGACTTCACTTAGAAGCTCTAAATGCAAATGACTTCAAGCCTCAAGGTAATATCCATATGCAAATGAAAGTTATCTGCTAAGTTTTGAGTTGTATTCGGGTATTTTCCACATTTAATAAGCACTCGCCTCGGGTAGATGGAGTGAATAGCAAAGAGCTTGCTCTCAACACTTAGGTCTCCAAGTTTAAGGTAATTTTCCTGAGTTTGAGAGATTAACTTACTGTGAACTTTCAGTAATTAATGTGTCAACTACCTTGAAAGTATGCGCTATTCTTGTGGTAAAAATACTCAAATCGACTTAGATGATGCCATTACTGAGAGTATTCCTGGACTTGATTTATAAAAAGTAAAGTCCTTCATTAGGTCTTAAAACAAGACATGACTTATTATACTAAACTACTCAGGAATCTGGATATATTTACACTCCGAGATGCATTGGGAAAGTTACCAGATATGGCACTATCATCTATAGAGAAGTTTATCAGTATACCATTACCTAGCTTCGTCAATCCATAAGTCGTAGTTATTGTTGAAAATTAATCAAACTGAACCAAGATTTTATTGATTTCCTAGCGCAATTCTTGTTTTATCCAGAGACCTAAGTAATTATTATTATCAGTGAAATTATTGGAGAAACTGCAGAAATACTGCTTAATGGTTTTTCTTAAAACAATCAGAGAATTCTTCCAATTCTAATTTAGGGAGCATTTTAAATTACAAACAAAGAATATACATGCTGAAATATATGACAAGTGTGTTTAATAAAATAATATAAAGTACGTATTTTATTTTATTTTAAGAAATCAAAATTAAACTTAAATTACAAATTATCAAATAAGTGACAGTTACAAATGAATAAATAATTAAAATGCATTAAAAATTCTCATTTTTATCTATTTTAATGTATTTTATTAATTTTAGCATTTCATGAATTCTATTCTATATAATATGTTAAAGCTTAACAGCGTAATTGCAAGTTCTCAAAATTAATCTGTATTTGGGAAGTTGTATAATGAGCATGAACTTACTATAAATAAACACAAAATCGTCAACAAAATTAACAAATCAAAGCTGTCATAAATAAGTTATGGCCATCTAAACCAAAACAAAATGAAAGAATTTCTTAAAAAATTAATGATAATTACTAATTTTGTAATAAATATCTTAGATATTTATTGGACCTTTGTTGTTATTCTCGATTGATCTTTGTTGTATTGTGAATTAAAGGGATTATCTTCTGCAGGCACTTATGACTCATTGTTGTTTAATTTTTTATTAAAAAAATCTTGAAAATGTAGTATAGATATGAAATCATGTATTGGTATTTCTTAAGTATAATTCGGCTTCAATATAATCAGTACCTGCCACTATTATTAGGAAAGAGCAAGTTATCGGGAGCGTAAAAGCTGTTAAAAATAAATGGAAGTGATATTAAAGGGATAACACTAAATCTTATATTAGCAAGAAAGAATTAAAGATCCTTATCAAAATTATTAGATATATTTTTCACTATGGAAAAAGTTTGATCGTGATTAAAGAAAATCACATAAGCATTTTTTATGTCCAAAGTGAAATTCATGCTAATATTTGCAAAATCAGTAATATAAATAAAATTAAAACAATGCTTTTGAGAATATTGATGAAAGCACAAAAATGCCAAGGCTTATGTTATATGATGAGTTGAGGCTTGAAATACCAAGATCTTCTTCTGGGGCACATTTTTAAGTTAACAATCTGCCTCTCTTCATTTTAAAAGGAGAAAAAAGAATGCATTTCGAAATTCTTGGTTGCAAAAATGCACATATACTTCGTTTGCAATAGGCTAAATTAAAAAATTAATTATTGAATAAATACTGGATAAATATACGACAATTTTACAAGAACATCATTATGACTTAAAGCTATAGAATAGACAGGACAGTGGTGAAAATGATTCAACGAAGCTTTGAAGTACTAATAATTCAGAGTTTTACTAAAGTAATGCTATCTTTTCATTCTTATGACTTTACATTTCCCAGAAATATTAGTGACTCTTTTGATTAATAATAAGCTACAGCCATATTTTTTATAGAGAACTTTTAACAATGGCTATTTAATTTGTTTTTATGAAAGTTGAATGGATAGCTTCTAATAAGTGATATTGAGATTTTATCAATGATACAATTAGTGATTGAGATTTTGGTCACTGGTTAGATTATTAAAATATTTTTAAGAAATTTTTACCTGGACATATAATCACTTAATTTGCTGCACTTCAGAGGAAACATAAATTATAGAATATGAAATAGCAAAATAAGAACGTAAAAATTGCTAAAAAAATATAAAAAATTTTATTCACAAATAATTACTTATCAATTCAACTATGATCTTCATTACATTGTTTAATTAACTAGTTATGTGATGAAAAGCAGCAATATTTCAAAAAAAGATATTCTATGAAATATTTTTCATATTGTATTATTTGGATAAAAGACATATTGAAATTAATAATACATTTTGTTGATTTGTTAGCTTATATATTTATAATTGTTTTTATATTAAGATAAGTACTTAAATTATATAAATAAATGTCTATGACATTCATTATGCTTAGAGCCATAAATAATATTTTCAATTAATTTTTAATTATAAATACCCTAAATATATATTCTTTACTTATTTTCTATATTTCTAGCAAAGTTAAGTATTTATTTTAAAATTTAGAGGAATAGATTCTAAGTTTTAAATATTTTTTCAAAATAGCAAAAATTTTGCAATTAGATATTTGCTCCAAGATTGTCTAAATTAATTCAGATAGATAATCCTGTATTAATATGGATAATTTAACAAAAATATAAAAAGCATTATAATTTAATTGAGAGAATATAAAATGTAATCAAAATATTTAAAGCTTAAATAAACTTCTTATTATTTAGACATCGAAAAGTATTTTTAAGACAATTTTTAAAGTATTTTTTTATTTGAATTATTAATAATTATTTTTAATCTTTTCTGAATATATTAATTTAAATATTATCGATTAAGATAAATGAAAGGGAAAATAGAAGTTACTATCAATATGATTTTAATACTTTTAATCGCTACGATGGTGGTATTTTTACATTTACGAAAAATTTAAGCTACAAATATCATATTTAAAATCTTTATTTTTAGGTAAAGCTTGGATAGAGTAATTGTATATCTGGACTGAAAAACCTATATTGAGGAGATCAAACGGACTCTAAAAATAATATAACATACTGGCATAGATATTTAAAAAGGATACCGAACAGAGTTATGGAAAGCTGTTTAAGTAAAAATGTTTCCATTTAATTGAATCTATTTTCTTAAAATTCTAAGTCACTATTTTCTATTTTTCCTATTATGAATTAGAAATAAATATAATAGTAATAAAATTGTAAGAAATAAAATAAAAAGGAGTTACAATATTAATATAATTAGCAATAATCGATACCTTAAAGGCAAAATATTTAGATAGAATTTCTATTTTATATTTTATTATTTATTTTTCTTAGTGAATATTAAATTAATTATCAAATCATATTAATGCAATGCGAAATTTATAAAAATAATCTAGATCTAAATTTTATTATAAACAATTCTTGTATAGTCGAAATGTTTGATTAAAAAAAGATTTTTGATTAAAATTAGAATAAGATATAATATTTTTCAAAAGAAATTGTCTTTTAAAATTAAAACTTTGAAAATATTATAATGAGCTATCATCCAATATTAAATTAATTGTAGATGTCTTGGTATTAAATAATTAGGCAGAGTAATATTAATAATTTTAACTATTGTAAACTGATTTGAATGTGCAATATAACTGTATGTGAAAACGGAAGCATTAATAAGATCACTTTACACTTAAAATACTCACAAATATCAGTTTAATAAGTAAAAATCGAAGAAACTAAAAATATAGAATACTAACTTCAAAGTGAAGTATTCAAATCATCTAGGGACAGACTTAAAAAATTAAATTTATATTAACTAATAATTTACCAAAATTTTTATATCATCTGATTGGTAAATCTAAAGAACACGAAAAAAGAAAAATTTAGTTTTATGTTGTTACAAAAATTACGAAACTGTAAGTACAGGAGAGTAAAGCCGAACTAATTAATAGGAGAAACAGTTCATAAAAATGATTGACAGCACAATTAAATCTAAAACCACTTAACGAGTTTATAAGTGCTTTGGTTTGCAAAGGATTTATGATTAGTGTATTTTAATGTAAAACTTAAAGTAATTTTATTAAATTAAGTTTTAACTCATATTTGGATCATGTGAAAAAGGTCTGAAATATATTTTGCTCAACCAAAACTCTATAGGAACTATTAATTCTATGTATCTTGAGTTTTTTTTTTATATAATAGTTGACTCGCTCTTTAAATTCATTGATTGATATACTCTTGTTTTATATAAAAATTACTTAGGTGCCCCGAATCGATTTTTAATTCTCTTTTTTTAAATATCTTAATATATCTCATTATAGCAATCAATAATTGGATTAATCTATCATGGAAAAAAGTAAATAAAATTAATGGGAAAGTTTAATTATAAAAATATATAATCGCATTTCACAAAATTGAATATTTAAAATTGCACATTTAATATTTATTATGATAAATATTACAGTTATCAATAGCATTCTTACAATTAATTAAGCTTTACAATATGATAATAGCATTTGTTTCTCAGCTAATTGTTATCATTGCAAATAAGAGTTGAATTTTTTTAAAGTATTTAATGTTAAGTTTTAAACTCTAAAAAGATTCTTCTAAGTCTGAAATTATTTATTTTAGTATTTATTTATTTTTATAGCTTATGAAACTATTTCTTTTGTGTAATAGATAATATTTATATAATTATCTACAATTTATTAATTTTACTTTATTTTTAAATTAGGTTAATATAATTGCTGTGTTTATATTGCTCGGACATAGCCATAAACAAATTCACTTTCGTTTAGCCATTTATTTTACAATATATATATATAATAGGAAAAATAGTTCTTTTAGACAACTTTAGCTATTGGATGACAATAAAATCATTTGGATATTTGAGTACCAATTCCTTAGGTGATATGATAAAATGAGCATTTTTAGAGTTTTTTTTAAATATTTTTAATCGAGGATTCCGAGGTTTTCCCGAGGGCAGGTTATTCGTTTAATTTTATTACTCTCATCATCTTTTATCTAATTACCTTTGATTTAAATGAGAATTCGAAGTCATATTCAATAGATCTTAGTCTTTATTGAGTTGGAACATGGATTATGCTACAGCTACTTTTTATAATAATTTATTGTAAAATATTGGAAACAAATTGTTGCTAAATATATTAATGAGTCCCTTTATCATAAAGAATCTCCCAAAATAATTATTCTGGTAATATAAGCTGTGTTAACACAAAAATTTAATGAGTTCTGTCAAGGATACCTTAATTGAGCAGCAGCTTGACACTTACACAAGATATAGCTCACAGTTTAGCAATCGCATTTAGCTTAGAATTCTGAATATTCTTTTTCTAATCTGATCTTGTATACTTTTTTTAGTTTTATCAGTATGCATACTTGTCTTTGCTTATATTTCAACTGAAAGTTTTAATCTGATTGAACACTCTTATTAAATTTATAAGATATCTGGTGTTTTTCTTGAGCCTTTTTAATAATATCCTGTAAATATATATATTAATTAGTTCTCCTACTCACTGATTTAATTTATCATAATTTTTCAATTAATTTTCCAAAGGTATAAATTTACTATAATTACTCTAGCATTATTGATCTTGAGGTAAAGTCATTTTTGTCTTTTCTTAATAGTATTAACCTTCCCTCTTATATGTAATGTTGGATCTAACCTTCTTTGAGTTTCTTTAATATTTTCTGAATCACTTATCTTAAAATTTTTACCGATTATCTTAGTATTTTCCTATCTGAACAATCTAAACCAACTGCTTTATTAAGGATATTAACATATTGATACAATTTTTCGATTCTCAACCTTCAAGTTTCCCCATTATTTAATTCATTTGACAATATTATGTCTTTTTTATTTTCTCACTTTTTTTAATTCTATATCTTTAATTGACTGTAGAACTTTACTACTTTATTATCGTTACTTCTCCTATTTCTTCTCTTTCATCTTTGATGGTGAGTCCTTTAATTATATGCAATTAATTATTAATCTTTTACCAACACTCTTCAAAATACATTCAGAATCATTAAAACATTGTCACAATATGTTTTTATTGCTTCTTTTTATCATATTTTTCTATTATGAAATCACTCTTTCAGATTTTAATTTAAAATATAATTTTTCATTGCAATTTTTAGATTATGATATCGCTATAAAAATTTTTATGCTAACTTATTCGATTCTTTAATATTTCAACAAGAATATTAATAATCTTTATAAGATGTTTAGAGTAAAAAAATAGATAATTTATGTTAATTTTAAAAAGCTTAAATATTCTGCAATAATAACATTTAGCCATTTTAAGAAATGATATAATTTTTTATACTATTATATTTTATAATGCTAATTAATATTGATACAAATTAAGGATTCAAGAATTTTAATTTAGACTATTTTTATTCTATTAAGAATAAAAAGTTAATATGTTGTTTTGTAAAAATATTAATAACACTAACTAATAAATTTCTTTCATTCAAAAAATTGATATAATAAGTAAACTATAGAATTAAAAATACAATATATGAAGTTAATTAAAATCCTAATAGCTAATTATGAATTTCTGCATTCTGTATAATAAAGGAGTTTATTCAATATAAAGAGTAAGTAATGTAATTGCGAGTAAAATTAAGCTAACTTAATATAACGATTTTTGCTATATAAATATATCTATTATTATGTATTTATAATTAAATTAATATTTATTATCATTCTAATAAATAACAAAGTTTTAAACTCAGTGCTAGCTAATATTGAGGTATATAACGGACTTTTAAATCTTTGTTATTGAAAGATGCCAAAAATGACATCAATTTTAATTAGAAAATTAATATTCCATTCACTACTGTAATTAGTTCTTTTGTATTCTAAACTCTAAATCTACATGAAATACTAAACTGCTTTTCTAATTTTACACTAAAAACAATTTAATTGGACTAAATGAAATTTTTAGAGCTAATTCTCTGCCAATTTTCATAAATGTTTTCAAATATTTATGAAAGATAATGCGATAAATATATGATGTTAAATATTAGATTAATAATATGAATAATTATACTAATCAAATGTATTTATGTATAAAAAAAGAATTTCATCTTCCTCGTGTTCATCATCATCATCATCAATATCCGTAAAGTCTTCTTTATGACTTTTTGTGTTTTCATAAGAAGCATCAGTCTAGTGACACCTCTGGTCTAACCAAGTAGTACAATTAAAAAACAGAAATTAATTATACTTTTGTAGCTCAAATTTATGTGAGTATTGTTTATCTCCATCTACGTTAGATATAATAATTTTGTTTATTATAAATTATGAACGCTTTCTGAAAATAGTTGTTCTGGTAGTTGAACTCTATCCACCAATCAAATATCAAGTACTTTATTTTGACATTTAATATTACTAGATAATTGCAAATGAGTTTGAGCTAAAAACTGACTCTCTTTATATTTGAGAATACTTGACATTATTGGTTTCCATAGTATGAAATTCCGCTCTAATATATTCTTTTAATCCTTCCTTTGTTTAATATTTTTCACAACTTATGAAATAGTTGAAAATTCTCCATTTCGATAACCTTTATTTCTGGCAATCATATTTTAAGGAACTTATAATATCGATCATAAATTTTCAAAATTTTAAAATTATAGAAGTATATCAAATAAACGAATTAAATCTACTAGCTACTAAATTAAAATCAAATGGATTTAAACTAATAACTCTGTTAATAACCTCTTTCACAAAAACTCTTTGAATCTCTGTTTACTTATAGCAAATCTATTTTCATAAAAACATTAGGTATACATTTATTTATCAATTTTGAAACAATGCTTCAAATTATTTTCATGATAAATAAAACTTTCAAGAATTAGGGTTGTCAATCAACAAACATTGATGCTAGATATATATGAACTACCAAAAATAAATATAGCTTCAGAATGCAAATCTAAAAGTATAAAAATATACAATAATTCTCAACTGCTAAATATCAAATAATTCAGAAAATCATAAATAAATTATAAATATGAGTTTTTTATAATAAAAATAAAGATAACATAAATATGTTAAATGCTGAAAAGCTTGAAAATATTATATTTTCTTTTACAAATAGATGATTCATTATTCAAAAATAAAAATGAAGGCAGTTATATCATATATCATTTTCTAATTTTCCCAATCTTTTGTGTTTTATTCATAATAAAAATCTTTAAAGAGCTCCCTTGACTTACTCATTTAATTTATAAAATAATTTTGCTCTGATTTAGTGAAGTGTGACTCATCCCACTTTTAAAATTGTTATTTTGGCAATTTTGTATTATTTACAGTTATTTAGTCCTAGTATTTCTCTCCATCTCTGTCTATGATGTTGATCCCATTCATTCTTGAAGCTATAGTCACTAGTAATCTGAAATTTCTGCACTCTTTTCATCTAAATACTTGGATTGTTAAAGTTATAGATATAACCCTCATGAACTCTATAGGTACATATTTAATTCAATTATCTTCGTTTTAATTATCTGTTGTTATTAATAAATAGCTTATTCCCTTCTTTTCGTTTGTTATCTTTTCAAATCTCGTATTTCTTTAAATTTAAGCTATTAGCTATAATCAATTATGACTGGAATTTCGTTTAATTCGTATTGCTGTTAAAATTATTACTAAATCTCTGGTTTTGGCAAAATTATATATTAATAAATTAATATTGAATTTTCAAATGTTTTATTATGATGTTGACTCCTCTTATTTTACTTATATTTATTCTTTTATCTATTGGTTGATTTTAAATTAAATTAGATCTCTTCCTTCGCTCCATTCCATCTAGTCTTCTTTAATTGTTTGTATGATTCCCTTTCTGAATTAATAAATGTATAAATTAAGGCATTATTTTATATATTAGAATTTGTATCCATATTAATATATATATTTATAATCTTCACTTTATATCCAGTTATTTTTAATGAAATTTAAATTTATAGATTGTTTCTCTTTCTCACAAAAAGTTTATTGATATTATAATAAAAGTAAACACATCACCCTTATAAGTTATATTAAAAAAAACAATAGTTAAATCTAGTCTTAAATTAAGCTAAATAATAAAGTATTTATTATTAATTAAATTTTTTTATATATTTTTAAATATAAATTATAATTTTGCTAATTTAGTTTAGACAGACTTAAATTATTTAAACTTGATTATATTCCGTTAAATTTTATCTCAAATCTTAATTCTGAATTTCTTTCTTATTTAATATTATATAATTGCTACAAAGAACTACGAAATAATAACGAGGTGATTTAACTCAGACGTTTTGAAGTGTTATGATTTTCTTTACATTAAAGCTAGCTTTATAAATGCAAGTTAATATTTTGATAATTAATAATCATTCATTTATTTGGATTTAATTAAGTAAATTCAAATTCAAATTCATATTAATCGAGATTCATTTTAATAATAAAAAAGCTATTGAAGATTGAAAAAAATGGTTTACAACTAATTCAAATTGATATAAAAATTTTAAAAATCTTTATTCTTGGTTGTATAAACGCAACTAACTTTTAGCAATATTTATTTTACCAGAATATAAGCTTATTATTAGAATATAGATTTTGAGCAGCACAATATAAAGTATTACTTATTTATCTTATATAATTAAACTAATGGAACAAGCTAATAGTTTTCTCGATTAAAGTAAAAACATGACACAGATTAATTCACAAATCGGTATTTTTAATGTTGCATTATGATTGCTAAATAACAGGTGGTCATTAGCTTTATCAATGTATGAGGAGGTATGGCTTTAGGGATTTACCATAAACTTCACTCTCTATAGTATCGTGATAATGTACCAAACAAACTGAGACACCAAAGTATCCAACTAGAATACGAGGTAACCATGCAGTATTTTCAACTCTTAAGAGCATTTAAAATATAAAGAGGTTCGTACTTGTGCATTTAAATGGTTCGTCGCTGCATAATCATTTAAAGAAGCTTTTGAAGCGACATATTTCGATTTAATCCTGATGGAAGAAACTCTTCGTCTAAATGTGGAACAAACTAATCAAGCTTAATTAATAAACATTAACGACTAAGTATAAATAAATAATAAGAAAATATATAGAAAAAGCTGATTTATTAATTATAATAAGGCATTTTTAAAACAAATTGGAAACATTATTTCTCAAATAGCTTTGTAACCTTTTAATTCATCTTCATAAGTATCTCCTCCTACATGCCAGAATGTTTCAAGCGCATTCTTGAGCTCTATCTGTGAAGTCTTCATCAAAGTCTACTACCACTAGGTTTTAACTCTATAAAAATTTTACATTACTTTTTTTTAGCTTGAATATTTTGCAAGTGAAGCTGCTCCATCATAATATGTTGAAATTATTCTTATTAACTATAATTTTGTTTAACTCTCATCTACAGACAACTAGCATTAATAGCTATTCTATTTTTAATAAAAATTTATTGTGAAAAATAAGGTACCAAAATACATGTCTATCCCATTATCATTCAGTTGTTTAATATTGAATAAAGTTTTGGGGTGGCTCAGGAATCTATTGAAAATATATTAAAAAGCAGTCCACCTTATATGGAAGGAAGTTGGAATTAATCAGAAATAATCCAATAGCGAACTCTAAATGTATTTAGTGCAAATATTAAAAGAAAGCAGAAATTGATACTCAATATTTAAAGTTAATAGAACTTGAGAATATCATTAACTTATTGTAATGTTATGTAACTTAGCAAATGTGACATATCCATTGCAATTGAGTGATTTGAGAAAACTTGACAAATTTTTTTACATTTATTCGAGTATTTAGTCGCATACCTAGCAGTAGTGATAGAGTACTTCCAAAAAGTAAGTTGTGCTTCTTTTCCATGAATTTAAATTTCCCTTTATTTAATTTATAACATTGAAATCAATCAAACATTTATACTATTAAAATTTAGTTAAATTAGCAGATTATAAAATAGTGCTATATAAAAAATAATAGTAAAAAGTTAGTCTAATTATCAAATAATTTGTAATTTAAATAAAACATCTTTTTAATTATGAATAAATGATAAAAAATTTTAATTAAATTTAAATAAATAATTTAATAGATTCCTTTATTAATAAGTATTAATGTTGTATTTTCCTTATTTTTTTCTTTTCAGAATAAAAATAAAAGTAATCAATTAAAGTAATAATAAGGTTAATAATGATTAATTTAAGACATAATAACTAGATTGACTTTTATATAATAAAAATAATAATAAAGTATAAATTGAGGAGAAATAACATTTATGTTGTAATTTATCATAAAAAGATTTATAAATTATAGTAAATAAAATTTATATACTCACCTAAGTTATTATTTATCTATCTATCTAATAATAATTTAATACAAGTCTAATTCCTATTATATTCATAATCTGTCAAAGTACTTAAGTTGCAGCGTGCATTGAGAAAACCTAATATTTTGAAAAATGTTTTATTACTATTATAATGATTTGATAAAGATATTAGATAATGGCTGCTTTACTCCGTTCTTAAATTATTACCTAGTTATGCAGTGAATAACCAACTCATCCTAAGAATTATATAAATGATTTTTATTAAACTAAGGCTTTAGGAATATAAGAAACCTCAGAATCTTCTTGAAGCAATCAAAGATGTTTACTAAAATAATATGGCTATTTGCGGTAAATTGGACAATGAAATATAAAAAAATTAATAATTTTCTCAAGTTTCAATCAGAAACTTCATTCATAAGTATATACTAGCAGTTTTTTATGAAAAAGAATCTTATTAAATTGCTGTTGTCTCCGCAAGTAGATTCACTAAAACTCAGTTGAGATAAATATTTTGCAACCAGCAGCCTCTTGCAGTCATTCTCTTTGCGTCAGGCTGCAGCTGGCTAAGGAATCTCAAAATCCAAAAAGGAACTAACCTTAACTCTAAAGGGAAAAGAGGGGTGCCTAAAAGTGAATCTTAAGAACCAATAATGGACTTAAGATTGGCTGCTAGCCAATAAAGAACAATGTTCCATGCCAAGTTGAAATTAGTCTAAATCCAGTTGGAATTCTAGTGATACCTTGCAAATCAAGAAGTGTCATAACCTGGCTGGAGCTTCAACAAGAGAAAGCCAAAAACTTTAAATGACCTGACTCTTAGTGAATCTTCAACTAGACTTAAACATCTACCGATTTCAATGGGAATGATCCTTACATTTCAAGCTGGAAATTCTGATTCTTAAACTCATTGATTTATGTGATTTCATTTCTTCATATTCTACTTCTTGTGGTAACAATCAAATTGTCTAAACTTACTATGATAATATTGGGAGAGTGTAATTTACTAAAAATTTGGGAAGCTACTAACAAGAGAGCTATCTATTCACAATCTTTACATTTTAATAAAAACTTTATTCTACAATTAAAAATAAGAATAGATACATCGATTTTAATGCAACAAGCAATATTAATTTAACAACAATTTATATTTAAATATTACTATAGATTTAATAATATAATCTAAGACATTTCCAAATTAAATTAATCGTTTCCTCAATATTTAATCAAAATGTAAATCTATTAGAATTTCTATACAGTATTTAATTAGTTAATGTTAGAAATAAATTTACCACTATATTTATTGCTGAAAAAATACATGATTATGTTACTGGCAAGAATTCTACAACTTATTCACTATATATATATAAAAGTTAAAAATGATTGGAACTGATTCATGATATAGCTGGATCACAAACTGCAAGTCTCAAAAGTGCTTCTCCAATCCACGGTATTGCAATATATTTAAACTTAGTATTAGATCTTATTGATGATGGTAATTAACTTTATGTCACTACAAATTCAATACAGCATCACAAATCTAGAAGGAAACATGTTGTTCTGGCTCGTTTATTTATATTTTATCCGTAAATATAAATCATCAATCCAATTACAAGCTTTGCTTTTATTCAATATTATTTTTAATTAAAATTAAGAATAATGTTGGGAAGTGTTCATTTTTATAAGAAAATAATTATGACTTGAATTGTAGTATTAATAGTACTTTAGGGAAATTAAATTAAAGTAAAGAATTTAAGTAAAAGTATCTGACAAAATACTCTCCAATATTTTATTTTTGTCTAACTCAGAAAGCTCTCTTTCTCCATAAAAAATCAGTAGATTTTATTAATGCAGGCAGACAGAATATCATACTATTTCAATTACTCAATTGCTGGTCAACTTTCTCTTATGTGTCAACCAATGCTGTTATCTTATATTCGTTAATAAAATGGTAATTAAAACAATTAGAGGATTATGGTCCAACCTGACCAACGAAAGAACAAGAAATATCGTCATTTCCAAATTAGATTCTTTCAACATCAATAACTTGCCTTTCAGTTACTCCTAACTCTTTGAGTATCCACTATTAGCAAACGAAAATACTAATACAGATCCTACTGAAAGATACATTCAAGGATAATATTTATATAACTAATTTTGAATCTATTTTAGATTCTTCAACTCAAAGCATGATATTCATCGACTAGATCCAACAATAATTTTGATTTTAAAAAAATAATTCATTTCAATTAATTTAATTAATACTATGCCAGCAGTCAGTAATAACATATTTTACATTCTTTACACCACTAAAAATATAAATTTTATATTAATAAAATTTAAGCAAATGAATTTATTTTAAAATGTATTTAAAGCAAATTACTAGTACCAATCCTTGATAATCAACAGATATGATGTGGACTTAATAAGAGCTAACGTTCAATGTATTTACTAGGAAAGCGCAACTTTGAACTTTGCAACTAGTTCTACACTACCGATTTAAAACAAATGTAAAATCATTAGTTAGTCTTGGTAAAATTGTCTAATCAAATTTATGATATGATGATTACTTAGGCAAATATTTAAAGCAATACATAGACTCAAATATTTTTAATTAAATATATTTATAAAATATCAAAATAATATACATATCAATTTAATTACAGAATATTTAAAAATAAAGAACTAAAATTGAATTAGAATTGTATTTTCATATATTAAACGAATGATAAAAGTTACTATTTTGCTATTAAATTTTAATCTAAAATATAAAAAAAACGAAATAAAAATTATCTAAAAGATTTTCAATTTAATAGTTTTTATAATTTTTAATTTTTTGAAAAATGGAAGTCATAGAAATACATATTCAAATCTAATTAAAGTTATTTATTGTATATGATTGCTTGTAATTGTGTTTTTATCATTTATTAAAAATATTTTAAGTAAATAGAGTTTAAAAAGTTGGGCTTTAGCAGCAAATTTTAATTATTTTTGCCCCATTTTAAGTGTGATAATTTGATGCATTATTTTTTTAAAGATATTTTAGTCATTCTATTCAATTGTAATTAACTATATATTTCTTGATTAATTATTATAAAAAGACTTAAATATTAATTAACTTTTTAATCTAACTATATATTTATAAAAAAAATCAAGATTCAATTATTATATAAAAAAAAGAGTACAGAAATTTTTCAAAATTTACAATCTTTTTTTTTTAATTTAATCGTTAGGATTGTATTGAGAATATAATACCAATTATAAAATATAAAAAAATAAATTATTATAAAAATAGGACTGTTAATAATGTAATAATAAAATGGATGATTACACATGATCTTCACATTTTTCATTTTATTTCTAAAAATATAATATACTATTTTTATAAAAATATATTAGTTCAAAATATATTATTAAAATATCAATGTCAATCATACAAGTCTAGAATTTCCTTATTTTACTAAATTTTGATAAGTGAAAAAAATATTTATTTTTTATATCAATAAAAGACTATTATGAAAAAAAAATTCATTGAAAAACTATAAGCATAAATACTTTCAATAATAATTTTAAGATATTTTGAACAATAATAATAAATTATTAAGATAAAATAGAAATAAATTATTGTAAAATATTATCACAAAAATTGTAAAAAATAATACGATATTCTGTGCACTTGTAAAAAGTCATATTGGATAAATATTTATAAAATAAAAAAAGCATTATTTATGCGAATTCAGAAACATATAATCTGAATTAACTAATTAAAAATTGTGTAACAACTCAAAGGGGTGTTTTAAATATTGCTAAGACAAATTATAAAAAATCCTAATGAAATCTTAGCTTAAAACTTCTCACTATTGAGCTCATCTGTCCTAGACTAAGTTCAGGGTGACGTAAATACACTGCTTTTGTAGCCAAGCATTCAAAACATAGATCTATGTAGTTTCACACTTATTGAGTGGCCACAAGATGTTGAAATCATTCTTAAGCAAGATCATGTTTCATTAATCTAGCTTACATTTTGAAAATGTAATTTTTGAAAACATACTATTGAAGTAATCACCAGGATAATATTTAATTAAACTATATTCTGCCCCAATCATAAAATAAGTAATTTTTTTTAATTTTCTAATAATTCTTATCATAGTTTTAATAGAATTTTTATAATCTATCATAAATTATCATTTCTACCTTGAAAATAAATTCAAATTTTAATATAAATTATATTTATTATTAATAAAATACAATTTTTTAAGTATTTTTTTTATATGTATATATAATTTGATAAAAATATATAATTTATATTGATAATTATATATCATTTATAGTTGTTTAATATATGTTAAACACAATTAAAATTATAATATATATGTTTCTTTTTTTCCAACAAAATATAATTTAATTTTGGAAGCAGATATCATTCCCCCAATATTCTATTAGCTTAATTTAAACAATGACTCATTTTTTATATTTTTATTTATTTAAATAAATTGTTATTCTTTTAATAAACCAATAAATCACTTATTGTTTAAATTGCTTTACTACTATACTATACTTTTTTATTTCAAAGTTATTTATTCTCAAACAAAAACAAATATATATTTATATTATTGTATAATTTAACAGATTATCCCCACACTTACTTTTGTTTGAAACACTCGAATTCAACTCAACACATTTTTTATTCTTGTACTGTAAATCATGATAAAATAGCAGATGTATTTTTAATAAAATAATTGATAGTTTTAATTTAATTAATGTTAAAACTTGTTTGATTTTCATAATTGATATAAATTGATAATTTACTGCGAAAATGAACGTTTTATCCTAAATTAAATTGCCTATTTTAAATTGCTTTTGATTTTATGTAATTTCTCTTTTTATTTAATTGTTACTAATACCCTTATTCTAATACTTTAATTTAATTAAATATCATTTTTTTTTGGTAATAATTTAAAATTCCAAAGAATTTTCTAAATTAATTATGTTTAATCTATATTAAATATCTTAAGCACATTCTGTTAATAGCATAACTAAAATATAATATAGTACCATTTTTAACTTATCGAACTCAAAACTGTAGTAGTGAATTTAATAATTATGAATGCGGGATGTTTTATAAAAATATTAATATTTATAATCAAGGTAATTTAAGATTAACATTATTATTTGATCGGTTTCCTAAAACTCTTAAATATACTATAATATCATAGCTAAAAATTGATCTATATCAAATTATAAATACCAAAGCTATGCATTGTTAAATTGAAAATAATATTTCTTATTAATTCACTCAGAATGTTATATTTATTAAAAGAAATCAGTTAACTATTAAAAATTATAAAAAATCTAAGAATTCTTAAAAGTGTAAAAAGTTTTATATTTAGAAAAACGTATATAGTATAAATTAATTATTTTTACTAAACAATATGACTTTTGCTTCATGTAATTTAGATTAAGAAAAGGCATTTTCATCAATTTCATCACAATCAATATCCAAATTATTTTATAGTTCTTTTTTACTTTAATAGACAACGGTTGTATTTATAGATTTTATTTGATATTATTTTATGAATAAAATTATTTTATTAGTTTTATTTAATTTTAACTTTCGCTTATACGATTCTTTCAATCAATAATTTATCACTAATTATCTTGCCATAATTTAATTTTTACTAGTTAAGTCAAAATTACTATAATACAAAGTTGTTCAGTTCTTGCAAATTTATTATTAGGAAGATAATAATAAAAAACAGAAAATTTATGTCAATATACTCAATATTGATAAAGTACATTCGAATCGGGAGATATGTAAAATAAAAATGCAAAACTAATCATATCAATAAGTAACTGCCACTATTTAGAAAAATTTTGAGATCAAATTATATCCCTATTTAGTTAACTACCTTAAATTTGAATTAACATTATGTGATTATTTATTTCTAACAGTAACTGCAATTAATATATATGGAGTCAATTAATATTTTTATTTTTAATCATTTCTCCATTTCATTTCTTTTCTAGCGCAGTGTTCCAAGTTGTTGCAGTAGTCATCGCTATAAGATATCTTCACTGTATCTTCAGGGTATCTTCAGGATATCTTCTTCAACAAAGGTCTAAATATTCTTTAAAATCCCGAAATCCACAAAATTCAACATAATAAATGAAACCTTTAAGAATGCAAATAAGCTGAGTAGTGGAAATTTATCTCAGATTAACTGACTTTCATTATTTAAAGATGGGAACTTTAAAGAATAAGAAGCTCAGTTTCATTCGTTAATCTCAGCTTCTAAAGTAATTATGATTTTGCTTATTTAATATATTTAGATGATCATGAAATAAAAAATGAAAACAAAAAATCATTTTATTTGTGGGACATTTAGTATAGACTCATTGAATTTAGAGTAAGTGATCCATGAATTTATACAATTAAATTTAGAAAGTGACATTCAATCTCTATGGAATGATATTGAGAACAATAAGCCCACTTAATTTCATAATGGATAATTCAACGATGATTACTGAATGGATGAATGAAGGCATTTTTTTTGCAATATTATTGTAAAATTTTGACAATTAATACTTATTAGGGAGATATCTACATAATTAACATAGTGGTAAAAGGAGGGAGAAAGCTAACAGTGTGGCTTCTTCATATCTCAATAGTATCACTAAACAAAATAACAATCAAAAATTCAACTTTCAGATCTTACTCTTCGGCTAATGATGCAAATTAATTATAGTTGGTAGTCGACACTCCTTCAGAGTACTCCTTTTCAACAGACAACTTAAATAAAACTATGATTTTCAGAAATATTTATATCACATTGGATGCTTATATAAGTGATTCTGGTCTATAATATTCGTTTACATACACTTAAAAATCTGACGTGAATACAGTTTCCATGAATAAGAATACTCTTTGTTTCATTAAGAGTGCGAGCACTCCAAAAACAGGATCTTAAGTATTTAACAATTTGTACTTTTCAGGGAACAGTATTTGCAATAATTAAAGTAAAAATACAATTATTCAAAGTTTTAGTGTTTCAATAAGATCAAGGGTTTTAGAAACTTGCCATCACTATCTCAGTTTTTATAAATGAGAGTAATAATTAACATAGTTATTATATATACTTTTAGGCATGAATTCATAGACTAGCTATATCAGTAATATGAGGAACTAAGTATTCATTATAGAAAATTCAACATTTGATGGATTCACATATAGTGATGATATGATGATTGACTCACAGAACATAAGGTTTGATGAACTAAGTGCAGTGAGCAATCCAATCTAAAATTCAACTTTTAAGAATGTCACAATGTAGAACAGCCAAGTTAACTTCTTCCTATTTGGTGGATTTAAAAATAATGGTATAACAAACTTGAGCATACTTTATGTGATGTACTTAATTAATCTGAACATTTTCAACAACATAATCTCAAGGGAATAAGCAATCATTTAAATAAATTAATTCATTAGCACTGACAATTCACAAGTTATAATTAGCAACAGCACTTTCTAAAATAACAGTTTCACATCTGGAGGTGCCTTAATTAAAGCATCATAAAACACAAAAAATCCAATGATTATAGAAAACACTTATTTCACAGAGATCTTTCAGGGTATAATTTACATTTAAGGAGGAGATGTGAGATATAATAATTTACCCTTATAGGTTCAAATAAATAATTGCAATGTGACAAACAATTTCCCAATGACTCTGTCATTTATCAAACTAAATACCAATTCCAGATTAGTAATAAGAGACTCGGTTTTTCATAAGATTTTATCGTAATCAAGAGGCAGAGTAATTCTTGCTGATTTCAAAATGTTGATGTTTAGATCTATAATTCAAATTTTACTTCTAGCTTTGCAAAAGATGGAGGACTGTTTTTCGTTCACTATGGAAGCTCCCTGATGATTGACTCTTCAATAATGAGCGACAATCTAGCATACTCTGGAGGAATAGCTACTGTTGAAAATTAAGGCAGAATAACTGTGAAAAACTCCATTATCTAAAATAACAGAGCTTCTAAAGTGCCTGTTGTAAAAATACTTGACTCATACGACTAGATCTCTAAATTTGAAAACTGTACCTTCATTAATAACTAAATCATGAATGTTTCACTTATTGTTACAAGGGTTTTTAGGACTTGGAATATAACACCCCAGATATATAATTCAATCTCAAAAATGTCACAATAGTTTGCGAGCGCACTTTAAATGAAAGATGACTTGAAGTACCAGATATCAATAAGCAAAGCTTAATTGCTAATCTTGAATTGTAGAACATTAAACACTTAAAATTTTCTCATTTAATAAAAAGCCAGTCTGACTATTCAAAATAGTAAATTTGAAAATATAACTTTCCAAATGGGAGATGAATCCTTCTTAAGTGGATTTCAGAGTTAGATGCAGATTTAGAATAGTACTTTTACTGACTTCAATTATCGTTCAAGAGGTTTTATTAACTAACAATTAATAATAGAATCAAATCTCAACTCATATATATATATCAATAAACTTCTCAACATTTGCAAATTCAACTGCTTAAGTATTTAATTCGATATAATCCAACATAAATATAACCTAATCTAATATAACTAATTTCACCTACTTTAGCTCAAGTGATAGGTTAATAAAATTTGATTCAGTAAATTTAACTATTAATAACACTAATATTCAAAATATTTATTCAACAGCAAATGATGTTATGTACTTTTCAAGATGTAAAAGAGTGAAAATTGAAAATACTAAAATCTAAGAAATCAATCAAAGCATTTTTAATGTTTAAAAAACATCAATTTATTTAACTTCTTCAGAAATAAAGTGTCAAAATAATGACTATTTATAAGAAAGCGCTTTACTTGTGTAAAATAGGGCTATTCTAGCTTAATAATCTAATTTGGTAGTGTTAAAATCAAATTTTACTAATTGTCAAAGCAGGGACTCAGTAGGAGCAATCTTTATCAGTAACTCAAATTACTCTTCAACAAGTTCTATCTTTACTAATAACAGGGCTAAAAAATGTGGTGCTATAAAGTTTGAATGCTCTAATTGTAAGTTTTAATATCAAATGACCTAATCTTTATAGCCAAACTCTGCTAGCAGAATATGACTGATGATAGTTACAGTGGAAATATAGCCCTTATTGAGGGTGGAGCTTTTTCCTAAAATAAGTATAGACCAAGAATGATGGAAGTTAACTTTTCATAAGATAACTATGCACCTTATGGATCTCATTTTTCAGGATATCCTTATGGAGTTAAAATAATATCCTAAAATAAAGATTTAGTTGCAAGTGGCGAATAGTTCACTGGAGAAATTATTGTCGCTCTAGTTGATGCAGATCAAAATATCATCACCAATGATAATTCTTCGTATGTTACTTTATTACAACTTATTATATAGCACAATAACTATAGCCTCTCTGGATAATAAAGCTAAGGTCTCCGTGTAAACTCAAATCAAAGTTTCAAATGGAATAGGGATATTTCATGATGTGTATTTTAAAGCACCACCTGGAAGCATTAACATTATCTACATATTTCAATCAAGTAGCATCGACACTTAATAACTTGAATAAAATTTTAACGTGTAATGGAAAGATGAGCATTTAATAAATAAGGAAACAATATTTCTTGATTTTAGATAATGTGTTGTGGGAGAGATAGTTTAAAACGAAGAGTATTTGTGGACTGGGTTTTTATTCTCTTTAAGAAACTTCAAATGAGTGCTAAGAATGTCATGCACACAGTGACTGTCAAGGAGAAGATTAAATAAGTGTAAACAAAAGATATTGGAGATCATCTTACTATTCAACCAACATAATAGAGTGCTTGGAATCAAAACCCCAAAACCCCTTAATGAGGTTTATAAGTGCTTTGATTTGTAGGGAATTTGTTAGGGGTTGGGATTATTAATAGGTTTTAAAGTGAAATTTATAGTAAATGTATTTAATTTAATCACTCAAAATGCACTTTTCGATCATGTGGAGAGGTCTGAAGTTTATCTTACTTAACCACAACTCTATCTGCTCTATTGATATGTCTGATCTTGAGTTTGGTTTTATTATTATTGACTCTGCCATTTCTTTCATTGATTGACATACTCTTGTTTTGTCAATAAATTGCTTTATTCTTTGTTTAGCATCCTTCTCGCATCTTGTAGAGTAGTATTCATTGCGAGGCATATCGCACTCTATTATTATTGCTGCTAAAGCCCACACATCCCACTAAAAGTCTCCATCTCTCCAGTCTTCTCTTTCTGGATAGTACCCTTGCGTTCCCATTACAGTTCCAAGCCTTGATACTTCCACTCTTTAGGCTCTGTTGAAATCGATTATTGCTACTATTACAGGTGAGAAGTTTATCATTTTATATTCTGGCTTCAAATCTCTGTGAACAAACCCTAACTTATGAAGCTCTTTAATACCTATACGGTCTGAGTTGCTATTTATCCAAGTTACTTATGATTCCTTTGATCAGTTATGAAATCTCTTAGGGTCATTTCATAGATTGGAAGTCTGAAAGCAACATGATCCTTGGCAAGGAGAACAGCATCTAGCTTGATTAAGTAACTACACTCTTTAAATTTTGCTTGAGTGAGAACTTGATACTCATTTGTAAACTCCATCTAATATTTATCGTCACTTAAGAGATAGTTGAAGGGATACACCTTGTATGCGTATTGATGATCATTGATAACTTTCTTATCAAAGGAGTCTTCTAATATTAGGTAGCATTAAAGAGAAGTATCTAGGTCAATTTAAGCAAGAACCGGTATTTT
>ARYC01020018.1:0-20988 GCA_000711775.1 Oxytricha trifallax
TCAAGATTAAATAAACTAGAGCAACAAAGACTAAGACAGCAAGGAATATGACGAATAGACAATGAGGGAAATTGAAGAAGAGATTGCTAAACTGAATCTACAATGATTAATAACTAAATCCAATTAGTTTTTCCTTTAAAATAAAGGTTTTTTTACTAATTGAGTATACATATATTTAATAATGATTTCAACTTAGTCTATTCTTATAAATAAATAATTTTATAATAAAGTATAATGTAACATATATTATAAAAATATGGAAATATTATTTAATTACATGACTATATGTAATGTATTAAAAGTTCTAATTTGAAAATTATGGGGTTTGGGTTTTAGGTTTGTGGGTTTTCATCAAATACTAAAAAGCCAAATTGTGGTAAGCCAAAATAAAATTGTGCTAATGCAAAGTAAACTATTGGAAAATCAAAGTCAAATTGATGTATGCCAAAGTGAGGTTGTGTTAAGCCAAAGTCAAGTTGTGATAAGCCAAAGTGAGGTTGTGGTAAGCCAAAGTCAAATTATAGTTAACCAAATTATAATTGTGTTAAGCCAATTTAGATTGTGGTAGGTATTCTCACTTTAAGTTAATTTTATGTTTAAGTACTCACAAAATTTAGGAATCGTTATTAATTACGAATTATTTTAAGTTTGTTATTCATAAAATCTCATATCTCTAACAATATCTTTTGACTTTTTCTAATAAAATTGACATTTTATATATATATATATGTAAACTTGTACATGAGTAGTATTCAGTTAAGTAACAAATGTTTTTTTAATGCCCCACTTATGATGATGTTTTTGGAGGTTCCAAGTTGAGTGAAGCAGAGTGAAGCAACTTATTTTAAAATTATTAGTACTTTTTCATATTTTTTAACCAGGTGTCACGAATCTCATGGTAGTAGTCAGTGAAGTCAAAATATTTTTTAAATGACCCACTTTTGATGATGTTTTTGGAGGTTCCAAGTCGAATTGAGAAACTTATTTTTCAATTTTTAGGAATTTAAAATTTTGTGATGACTGGTCACGAATCTCATGGTAGTAGTCAGTGAAGTTAAAATCTTTTTTCTATGACCCACTTTTAATGATGTTTTTGGAGGTTCCAAGTCGAGTGAAGCAACTTATTTTTCTAATAACTATTGACGGTTCACGAATCTCATGGTAGTAGTCAGTGAAGTAAAAATATTTTTTCAATGACACACTTTTAATGATGTTTTTGAAAGTTCCTAATCGAGTGAAACAACCTAATTTTTCATATTATTTTTATATATAATTTTTTCATAGTCAAGTCATGAAAGTGGGTTAAGTCAAAAAAATAATTTTATTGTTGACCACGCGATATCGAGTCTCCATAGTCAATTGTGGGCTAAAAACCACATTTTCAGAGCCAAGGGACCGAAAAAATGGCTTTGAAAAAAATGCGCGGTCGAATACCCCAAAAGCCCAATAAGTATATCAAAACCCCAAAACCCCAAAACCCCTGTAAGCCAAAGAAAACCCACCTGTAAGCCAAAGAAAACCCACCTGTAAGCCAAAGAAAACCCACCTGTAAGCCAAAGAAAACCCACCTGTAAGACAAAGAAAACCCACCTGTAAGCCAAAGAAAACCCACCTGTAAGACAAAGAAAACCCCCCTCAAAGCCAAAGAAAACCCACCTGTAAGAAAAAGAAAACACACCTGTAAGCAAAAGAAAACCCACCTGTAAGCAAAAGAAAACCCACCTGTAAGCCAAAGAAAACCAACCTGTAAGCCAAAGAAAACCAACCTGTAAGCCAAAGAAAACCAACCTGTAAGCCAAAGAAAACCAACCTGTAAGCCAACGAAAACCCACCTGTAAGCCAAAAAAAACCCACCTGTAAGCCAAAAAAAACCCACCTGTAAGCCAAAAAAAACCCACCTGTAAGCCAAAGAAAACCCACCTGTAAGCCAAAGAAAAACCACCTGTAAGCCAAAGAAAACCCACTGTAAGCCAAAGAAAACCCACCTGTAAGCAAAAGAAAACCCACCTGTAAGCCAAAGAAAACCCACTGTAAGCCAAAGAAAACCCACCTGTAAGCCAAAGAAAACCCACTGTAAGCCAAAGAAAACCCACCTGTAAGCCAAAGAAAACCCACCTGTAAGCCAAAGAAAACCCACCTGTAAGCCAAAGAAAACCCACCTGTAAGCCAAAGAAAACCCACCTGTAAGCCAAAGAAAACCCACCTGTAAGCCAAAGAAAACCCACCTGTAAGCCAAAGAAAACCCACCTGTAAGCCAAAGAAAACCCACCTGTAAGCCAAAGAAAACCCACCTGTAAGCCAAAGAAAACCCACCTGTAAGACAAAGAAAACCCACCTGTAAGCCAAAGAAAACCCACCTGTAAGCCAAAGAAAACCCACCTGTAAGCCAAAGAAAACCCACTAGCTCTCTATAAAATAACTAATATTAAATTTATTATATTTTATTTTGATCAAAATCCTCTAGCCACAGAGGCACAGAAATTATTTCTGACATACGATTATTATTGTGATTTACATGTTTTGTAAAAGTTTTATAGTTTTTTTTTAATACATATAAACAATATATTAGATACTCATAAAAGATTTCATTCTTTAAACATTTCCATATTATTTTAGATAATTTAAATATATAATAGTTTATTATATTTTATTAAGAAAATCTTTTAAATATTAAAATATATAATATTATTTTAAATTTATTAAATATTTAAATATTTCTTTTTATATTTTTTTAATTAATTCTTTTTATTTAATCATGTATACATTAATTATAATTTCATTATAATTATATTATTATTGTTTAAATTATTAAATTTATATTATAATAATAAATATAATAGAATATTAATATATTATATATATATTATTAATATTTTGTATAAAAATATTTAAATTTAAATTAATTACAATATTTATAATAACGATTTTATTTTTAAATTCAAGTATTATAAAAATTAATTCAATATGTTATTAAATTAAATAATAATAAATTAATTATATTTATATAAATTGATTCTGTTGATGTGTAGTGGTTATCATGTCTATTATATAATTATAAATATTTATATTTATTTATTTTTTTATTATTAATATTCAGTTAATTATTTATAACATAATAATCTATATTTTTATATGTATGTATTAATATATATATATATAAAAATAATTTACATATTATCATAATCTAATAATTTTAAATATATATAAAATTTTATTATATTATATATTAAAAATTAAAATAATATTAACATATTAATATTTTATATTAATATATTATAATTTACTATTAATTCAAAATTAATATTAAATTTTAATAATATTTATCCCTTGACTATTATTGGATTACAATATAGAAAAGGGATTGATGGTGATGATGAGGATGATGATGATGAGGATGATGATGATTTTACCCTAGGGTACATATTTTATAATTTTACAGTTATAAATATGCAAAAGGATGCTATATTTGCCATATTTTCCCGACTTATAAAATAGGGTCGTTACCCTGTCAAAATTATTTTATTAAAAATTTTAAGACTTATTAAAAAAAAAAAATTTATTTTTAATTTACAAAAATAAAAATATAAATTTTTTCATTTTATATTTATTTATATATTTATATATATACATAATTATATAATTTTATTATAATAATAATTAATATTTATAAGAGGCGTTTATTTAAATTATATATTTAAATAAAAAGCCTCAGCCCCGGTCTGTTATTGGATTACAATATCAGAAAGGGGCTTGATGATGATGATGATGATGAAGATGATATTACCCCAGGGTCAATTTTTTAATTATTTTTAAATTAATTTTTCATGAGGCCGCTATATAAGGCTTTTTTTTTACCGATTTATAAAATAGGGTTGTTACCCTGTCAAAAATTTTTTTCCCATTTTTCATAGGGGTATAAAAAAAAAAAATTTTAATTAATTTTTAAAAAAAAAAAAATAAAAAAATTTTTTTTTTTTTTTTTAATTTATATAAATTTATATATATAAACCCCAATACGTATGTACACATAGAATTTGTAAGTTGATAAAAAGTTTTAAGTATATCGATAAATAAGGAAATTTAAAAGGACAGAATTTAACTTAATTTGAGGGAGCCGATCTCGAGAATGCAAAAAGAAGGGTTGGCACTATCACGGCTCTTACAAAGTTTGAATATGATTATATTAATATGATTAGATTAGTGTGATTTTTAATTTTAAGTTCAGAGCAGTTTGAAATCCAGTAGGTTGTCGAGGCCGTTCTCGAGATTTTTCAACATTGGTATACTATTATACCGGTCTGACCCCTATAATCCAGTGCTTTGGCTTAAGCCAAAAAGCATTTTTTAGGGTCAAAACTGAAGACCCAAATTTTCGATTTCGGGTGCCATTAACTTCTAGATATTCTCGTCTTCACATTTCTACTGGCCATTATTCAGTTATGGACGGGGAAAGGTTTGAATTTCGAAAGTTGCCGCGGATTTCGACATTTTTCAAAAAGCCAATTTTGGGTTTTGCCCATCTTGAAAATTCCTAAAATATATCACAGCTCTTCAACCACCCACCTCCAGGCAACTCTAAGCTACTCGTTTAATGAGTTATAGTGAATAATCATTATTTGTCTTGGTTTGGCAGTGAGTCAGCCATAAATCCGGAGGATATAAGCAAAAGAGTGTTTTTTTCATATAGTTAAGGATCAATAATCCAGTCGAAATTTTAATAATCCAGTGGTTTAATAGTAAAATACAGTCGAATTAATCATTAAAATTAAGCATAAATCAGATGAATCCAGCCACTGGATTTTAGAAAACCTCTGAAATCAGCCTTCAATAACTTTTGAATGCGAGTGCTGGTAAGCTTAAATCTTCGATATTATCTTCTATTTAGAAGGTATTAATGATTTGCAAGTGCCGCAGGAGGCACCTGATTAGTCAAACTCAGATTGGATTTTTGAAAATCATCAAGCCAATGGAAATTTTGAAGAAAATTTTAAAGCCAAGGGCATTAAGTGTGAGTATTAAAATGCGCAAGACAGCGCTAAAATCAACCGTGCTAAAGAATTTCTGCAATAAAATAACTATAACTTGAAAATGCTGCTGTAGCAGGCGGATTTTGCAGGTTATAATAAAACTTTTGATTTTAAGTAGTATGTGAGAAAGTATATAAATAACAAAAAGCCAAAGAAGATCAAGCACAGCCATAAGAGTAAATCCGTGGTATCATAGCCTCTAGATGTTACTGTTGCTATCGAAGAGCTTAAGGAGAGTGAATAAGCTACGAATCTCAGCTTTGCAAGTGTTTAAAATCAAAATAAAGAACCTTACCTCAACTCTTTATTAACTATGGCTCGATCATTGGCCATGAGATTCTCATAAAGCACTTCGAAAGTTTCAAGAATTCTTAATATTATTAAAGATCTTGCATTTTGCAAGAAATAGTTACTCGAAACACCCAGTCACTTTTCTCCTTCCTAAGCAATTTTGAGAACGTTAGTGACCAGAAACTAAGCAAGAACTTGTTCTCATTGCTCGTGGATTTAATTTAGAGCAATATTAATTTAGATGAAGACTCAAAGCCACGTATCCTTTTAGCTGCTCTTGGTTATTATATGGGAGAAAGAGTATAAATCGAAGATGAATTAATTCAAGAATCAATCTTATTATTAATACGCTCACCTAATACGAGACAAGCTCTAGGTTTAGCGAACTTTGTATTCTTTAATTCAGTTGCAGCATTCACTAAACAGCTTGCACCAGTGCAGAAATTGGATTCTACTCTCCCCTATATTATACAATTAATGGGTTAAACTGGGTAATTATTCGCAGTCGACTCTCAAGTTTAAAAGCTAATACCTACTTCATTCTTTATCTTGAATGTGCCTTTCATGACTCTACTCAAGCAAGACTGTGGCTTGCACTTAATAAGAGACATACCTGTAGAATACACAGAGTACTTCGTAAGAATTTGTGCTCTCTCTTGCTCTCCTACAGTTGAAGCTCTCAAAGATTATATATCAATTACTAGGGCTACTTTCTTACAGAAGTAAGAGGTTATTGATTCAAACACTATGGTTTACTTTATGAAAGGCCTTGCATAAAGGCTGCAGAGCAGAGACGAGCAGTGGGTAGGCAAAGTAGAGCAGTTCAAGAAGCTTCAGCAGCAAATCATAGAAGCTTAAATTGAAAAGAATGTGAGTGTGAGCAACAGCATTATTGAAAATTGCCTTAATGGCGACTGCTCTGAAATTCAAAGAATTTTACACTTACCCAAAAATATGGAGGCTTTCTCTGATAAAACAATTGTAGACTTACTTCAACTCTTTGAGAACGCTAATATCTCGCACATGTTAGCTCGTGCTTTCAATTCATAGCCAAGGAATGAAAGGTTAAGTGTAAGTAATGACTTAGAAAAGCTGCAGCAAAATCTTGGCTTTAAGTTATATAGTTCTCAAATTTTGTGCATTAACTATATTTGCGAAAACTTGCACGCAAACCATTTAATACATTTTGGTATTGGTAATGGCAAGACCTTGATCTGCGTTGCGTTAGCCATTCTTATAGCTCTTAAAACGAAGCTATCCGTAATCATAGTTGGCAAGAATGAGCACTTAGTGCAGAGAGATTATCAAAAATTTCAAAAAGTTATTAGTGCAATGGAACTTGATTCAAACCATAATTTCTTTGCAAAAAGTACAGGCATTTATTTTTTCACTCAACCACAACTCAAGAAACAAATGAAGGCTGCTAAATTCATGAGTGTGTGGCACGATAGCATCGTGCTTGTTGATGAATACGACTGGATTCTCTTCGATGGCTCTGCTGACAACATTATAAACCAGCTAAATTTTTACAAGCAATCAAGAAGTATTATTGGATTTTCAGGAAGCCATCTTTCTCAAGGTGAAGAAAATTGTCTTAGTTTAGCTTTGCATAGCACACCTGTAGTATTCCCTACCCTTGATAAACTGCAAGGAGATAAGAAAACTTAGTTAGCAGACTTGCTGATAAGTTCAAACCAAGGAGATTACTTACAGAGAATCAAGGAAATCATAAAGGATTAAGTAGCTGTTTCACCAGTTTTAATAGTGGCTTCAACAAATTACAGTGCTATTGAAATAGGTTTAAAGAAATCCGATTTTGATTTCATTAGTTTCAACCACTCCTAGGCGACTGCAATTGAATATGTGCTTGAAGGCAGGTATTTAATGAGAAATGCAAGCAAAAACTACGGGGTTTACTTGCTCAACGAGCCACAGGGGAGAGGAACAGATATCTAAACTAATGATGAAATCGATTAAAATGGTGGTTCATATTTAATCGTTGCTGATGTTTTCTCACAAAGATCTGAAGAATAAATCATTGGTAGAATTGGGAGACTTAACACTAAAGGCAGGTGGCAGCGAGTATTATATAAGCAAGCTTCTAAAGATAGTGCAGAGCAGCTGCTTATAGTTGAAAAGAAAGAGATAGAGCTTATACTTGCTCGCAAGCACAATTAAGTATAATCAATTTTATAAAATCGATTAGAAGCAATGGAAAATTTTATTGAATAAAACCAGGTGCCTTAAGAATAAATTACTGCAGAGCTTTCAAACGAATAGAGCAAGATAATATTGTAAGAGAAATCGTTAAACATATTGTATCTCTCACTGAGAAAGCTTACAGTGAAGCAAGCAACCCAGCAGCAGTAGTGAAGCAAGATAATCTTGAAGAAGAAAAGGGGCCTTAATAAATTGAAGAATAAGGTGAATAAAGTAAGTTGGGTTTTTATTAACCTTCTCTCATAGAGCTTATTGAATAGAAGATGAGTTAAACCTGTGCATCAAGATAAACCATTCGAGCAGGTACAGCAATTGGTGCACAGGAGTTTAAAGCGGTAGCACCATGAAATTACTAAGGCTCAAAGCAAAGAGAGATCCAAAAGCAAAAGCAGTTCTGCAAGTTCAAAGAGAAGATTATTGAAAGGTTAACAAAAGCTTGAATTAATCAAAGAATAAAACAAGACTTGAGAGTTGGTTACTCGTCGCAGTGCTAGAGATAAAACATTCACTTGCACTTATACAGAGCTGCCAGAGAGCGAAGAGAAAATGGAAAGATGGTTGAAGGCAGCCTCGAGTGAGAGAAGGCACTTTAAAAGCGACATAAACCATAGAAATTCAGAGAGAAAACCAAAATTAAGAATATGAGATTTATCTTAATTTTTTAAAGAAATTCACCATATTCATGTTTTTGCTATTAATAGCATATAGAGAATCGTGGAGGAATAGAAGCAGCAGCACTCATTGACCCATGTTTGGAGATTGATTTTGCATATTCTACAGGTTACCATCTTGCATAAACTACTCTTTCATCTTGCGTAAGTCAAGCAACTCACTTTCCATATTATCATGTTATTGCTTCAACTTTTTAGTTTACTGCAAGAATTCCTGCTTATCTTATTTCAAAGCATCTTCATAATCCTTTACCTCCTCTAACTATTCACGGGTTCTCTTTCTTTTAGATGAATCCTTAACGAGATTCACAGCCTTACCTCGCTCAGCTACACAAGAAATTAAGAGAGAGTAAACTTACTGCTAAAGTTAAGGCATCTGCTGAGAGCGTCCACGAACTCGGGTCTCATTTCTATAAAGAGATATCTACTTTACTCGAGCTTTTCTCTTCGTTAGAGCATTGCATCATGAATCATCTGGGAGACACCGTCGGTGTCTAAGGTGAAGAGCAAATCGCAGATCCATTATCTGTCAAGGTGGACCCAATCTCGTTCATCAGGCAAGTATTACAGCAGTCTTGAAGACCCTCTTGCATAATCGAGAAAGTCTTGAACTGTAAGTCCATCGATTTGAGGCACTGCTGAAACTTTAACTGCGTCTCTTCTTACGTACTATATTAACAGTTACAGGGTTAAGCTAGGGCTTACGTCTTTCTCTGCTCTTATGATTTACTTAAGGAAATAAATGTTGGTGGAGTCCGCTTTTGGTAAGAAAGCGTGGCAGTCTTGGGCAAGAAAGTTGTATAGCTCTTTCTTACTTTTGCACTTCTGGACGAGTTCTGAAACATTGATACCAGTAAGTTTCTATTGGTTCATTAAATTTTAAAATTAAGGTGCCTTAAACCATTTTATATAGGTCAATTTCGATTCAGGAAGACACTACCGTTACTAAAATCAGAGAGGGCTTTTCATTATAATGAAATCGTACCAGCACGATCCAATTTCCGCTAGCGGAATTCCTACCAGCACCAACACAATTCATTATATGAAAGTTAAGAATCCATTGATGGAATAATATTCTAAAAAACGACAGTCTAGACTGTCAGAATTCTTTAGGTTAGAAGATAAAGATTATGATGGCAATAGTTCAAGTGAAGAGCAGAGCTCTTCTAGTGGTTCTGAAGATTCTAAAGATTATGCAGAATACTTAACAACTAACATGCTTTACTAGAGGAACATAACTATTGCAGATGTGAGTATAGAGGAAGTGAGTGAAAAGGATATGATTTAATTATTCAATGAAATTCGAGATGAAATTTCAGAGTTTGAAATCGATGGATTTATCATAGATCCAAAAGAAAAGTATAGAGAAAGTAGTAAAAAAGGAACCAAAGAATCATTACTTAATGATAGTTAAATTTAGACGCTTGGATAGCTAGTGCTAAAGCTTTACACTGAGTATAAGAAATCGGATTTAGAACCCTAGAGTATGATGGATAGTGCTTAAGATTTTGATTTTAAAGCTCTAGAAGCTAAAGTTATAGAAAATCATAAAGTCAAAGATTAAATTCCAATTTTTGGTTAGCACACACAATTGGATGCAATAGTTCCTCGCAGACTACAAAAGTAATTAAGAAAAGAGAAATAATTGCAAGACAAAGAACTTAAACTAGCAGAGGAATCAATTAGATTAAGAGTTACAGAAAAGTTAACTTACTTATAAATAATGGATAGACTTGGTATTTCATACTATAAATTAAGAAGGTACTTAAAAAGCCCAGTAAAGAAAGCCTAATTCTGGAATCTAAAATAAATCAATAGAGGAAAGTATAAGAAACTGCATAGCAGAGCACCCACTCATATCGTTAATATGTTAATGTATAACACTTAACCAGTGCAGCTTTCTGATATACAGCAAAGTTTACAGAAGAATATATAGTTAAGGTGTAGCAAGCAAATGATAAGAAGATTCTTGAAAATGAATTAATGATGACTTATAAATAAATCAAGTAGATTTAAACTTTGCATAACAGCAACAGTAGCAAGTTATAAAGATAGTATGCAGCCCAGTAATTCGTGGAACACTTAAGTAAGGGTAAAAGAATTATCAATATTGATGAATCAACTCTTAACTAAACAGATTAAAGACACAGAGATTGGACTGCCCCTTATGTAAAAAATCGAGTTACAAATTCACAAAGACTAAAATAAAGGAATTTAATTATTGGAGTTGCAAGTACAGGAGAGCTGTACTATACAGTTAATCATGGAAGAGCTAACTAGCACTCATTTATGTACTTCCTATAAACTAGTTAATGTATTGGATTCAGTTGATACTAGTTGGAGAGAAAATACTTTAATTTTACTTGATAATGCACCTTATCATAGATCACAAAGTATTATGTATAAGTACCTTGATTTGGCTTTGCCAATAATGTTCTTAGGGCCTTATCACTATAGAATTGCACCTGTTGAATTAATATATTCTTGGATTAAGAATAGAGACTTGAATCCCTTAAATACTAGGGCTTAATCAAAGTAAGACTTATTGTAAAATTCACATTTATTATAGAGGTTATTGGGCAGCTTTTATGAAAGAATTAGGAATGAATATAAGCAGAATTAATTAAAATTTAGTTAGACGCTGCTTTTATCATGTACTTACAGCAGCCCTGGATTCTATATCTTTGAAAGACTTATGAATTCAGAATATATATAAAGGGCTTTAAAACAAATTGAAAATACTTCAAGCTATATTCAAGACTCAAATAACTAATTTTAATTGAAATTAATAGCAAATTGATATATAAGAAAAATAAGTTTACTTATAAAATTAATTTCGCTAATAGAAATTTATTCCTTTAATTTTGATTGTTTACTATAGCTAAATTTATGCATGCTATTCTTTGTTACTAAATATATTATTAACCAAGTATTTATCATTTCTTGCTCAAATATAGAGAATTTCAATATACTTTTACTATTCTATAAATATCAAAGAGACTAAATTAAATTAAAATAAATAAGGAATTAATTTGAATATAAATTAAAGAGAAGTTCAAAAATAAAGACATTAATAGCTATATCTATCAATTTGATAAGTTATTTAATTATTATTAAGACATTAATTCTAATTTAATTAGATTTATAATAAATAGAATATAAGAGAAGAGAATTAGAGAAGCCAAAATGTCTTATATAAAAGTTAAATAAAAATTAATTAAATAAATTAAGAATATAAAAACTATTCTTTTATGTTTTTGAAAAAATAAATTATAATTTCATATTTTTACAACTAATTTATTCTATTTCTTCATTTTCATTCAAACTATAAATTTGAATATTCGATTTCCAACCTACACTTATAAATTTAACAATAAAAATAAAGTTATAATAATAAATTAAAATCAAATAAAAAATATATTTTTCAAAACTTCAAATAAAAAAAATGTTTTTCAACAAATTTATTACCTGTTAGTCCTGAAGGATTTCTTTGAAATACTCAATTGTGTATTCCACAGTCGTTCTTCTAAACTAATTTAAAATAAAGTGGCAGAAAAAAAAGTATTGGTTAAGATAATGGTTAATGAAACATCCCAAAAAAATAAAAAATAAAATCAATTTTAGATTTTAAACTTCTTCCCCTGAAAACATTAACCCTAAAAATAGCTTTTATATAGCTATTAAAATTAAATTAAAAATGACTATAATTTGATTTAGAATCAAATGTTCCTGCGCTAATAAATTTAGAAATTTTATTTAAATTTATTTATATCTTTATATATAATTAGCTTCTAGGATTCATGCATAAATCCTATAATATCCGCCTTGATGTGCTGGGTTTAATATGCTGAGTGCATAACTTGATTAAAAAATTCTTGTAAATTTTGGCCCAATTTACCATTAAAAATTAGAATTTATCAAGTAATCACTTAGAAATTGACTTAGAGATCTGGCGGATATCAAATTAAATAAGCATAAATGAATAGGTTTCATTAATAATAAATCTATTTAAATATAGTAATAAATGCTTGTTTAACTTTGAAATAAAAAATGTTAACTTTGTTAACTATAAAAAAATTAAAGCCATTTATTTAATCTTTACTTAAGCAATTTTAATTAAAATATAAATGCTAAGCAATAAAGAATAATAATGACTTAATTTAACTTAAACTTTTAATAAATTTAAGGATTATTTAAAACCCCCTAATTAAATATATATATAAATACATTAATAGCTATAATTAAGCTCTATTTAAATATAAATTTTAAATTAATTTCTCTGTAAAATTTGTAAGCTTAATTTTTATCCTAGACTAAATTATAAATTCAAATTCAAGAGAAAAATATATAAAAAGATAAATTAATTAATAATAATAATTTCATTTGTATTATCATTGCAAAAATGCAACTTTATAAAATAATTTGAATTTAAATCTGAATAATAAATAATGAATTTATGTTGATAAATAAGTTAATGATTAATTTAATTTATAATTATAAGCAATGAATAATTTTCCAAAGTTAAAAGTATATAAAATATAAAAGTATGATAAGAACTATTTTCATAATAAAAATTAATTAATTATTTATTTATTTATTATTGTTGTTATTTTTACTTGGAATAAATCCACAATTTTAATGGATGAATAAATCCAATATTCAAATTACTTGTGGTAAAAAAAGTCTATAAATTCGAGAAAAAATTAAATAATTTCGGGGGCTAAAAATAATATAAATGTGAAACGTGAAACTGTGAGCTTGCTATATGCAAAATATAAATTACTACTTTGGAGAGGAGCCCCCGGGAGAGAACTAAATAAATAAAAGAGTCTGGGACTCTAGGATTAAAGCTAAAGTGATAAAATGAGAAAAATGGTTTTCAAAGAGTTAAAAATGAGAAATGGGAAATTGAAAATGTTTTTTATCAATTAAAAAGTTAAAGTATTAGTCTGGGACTAAAGTATAAAGTTGGGAAAAATAAAATGGTTCCCTTAGAATAAATAAAAATCCAGGAAATGATTATAAATAAATATGAATTTAATATTCAAATAAAAACTATGATCCTGGTTATAGAATAAAATGATTTTTTTATTGAAAATCAAACTCAAAACAAAAGTTTTTTAATAACCGGAGCTTATTTATAAGCATTATACTTACCATTTTTATTTTATTTATTTTTACTTTTTTATTTTAATTCAATTTAATTTAATTTAATTTCTTAATAATTTTCCAAAAAAATTCTCTCTTTTTATCTTTTAAAAATCCCTATCTTATAAAATATATAACCCTAATCTTATTATTTGTATATAAATCCTCTATATCTCCTAAAATCTAAGATTTTAAATAATATGATCAATAATTCTCCAATTTATTATACTTACTTTATTAATTATTAATTAAGCACCCTAATTAAAATGTTTTATTTGTAATTATCCTATTTATAAAAACTAAATAAATATGCGAAATAATCTAAAATTTACAGAGTAGAATATTAAGCTAAAGTGCCTTAAGCACCTAGTTAATTTATATAGAGTGAATTAAGGCACCCTATATAGAGTGCCAGTGATTTATTAGTAATTTAAGATAAATGTGCAAGTGAAATGTTTGTTACAATACCTAAGCTTAATTGGCTATTGAGTGTAACAAACATCAGTGTAAATAAATAGCGCTTAAATAAGTGCGAAAAATATGAAAAAAGTGCGTTTACAAAAAATGGAGAACATGAATCGATAGAACTCGAGCTGCTGTTCAAAGTGCACACAAAACGCAGTGAAGTTAGTGGAGTGGGTGCGAGGTGCGTTGGTATTAAAGAAAGTGCGATAGGCATTGTAAATTGTTCACCTTTTGATTTCCATTATTAGTTTAATTATTAAAGTAGTAATTATTAATTAATTAAATTCAAAGTTAATTCAAATGTGGAGGTAAAAGCGCACCCCCTCACAAATTTTGTGAACGGTAAAACTTTGCACCTAGTCGGTCAACAGGGTACAAACCCCATATATTCTTGATCAGCATGTCAAACTCTATAAGACTGGTAAGTATGGCCTCAAAATAAAATCATGAAATTTTTCCCATTTTCACCGTACTTGCATTCTCGAGATCGGCTTCCTCAAATTAAGTTAAATTCTGTCCTTTTAAATTTCCTTATTTATCGATATACTTAAAACTTTTTATCAACTTACAAATTCTATGTGTACATAAACCCCAAAACGTATGTACACATAGAATTTGTAAGTTAATAAAAAGTTTTAAGTATATCGATAAATAAGGAAATTTAAAAGGACAGAATTTAACTTAATTTGAGGGAGCCGATATCGAGAATGCAAAAAGAAGGGTTGGCACTATCACGGCTCTTACAAAGTTTGAATATGATTAGATTAATATGATTAGATTGGTGTGATTTTTAATTTTAAGTTCAGAGCAGTTTGAAATCCAGTAGGTTGTCGGGGCCGTTCTCGAGATTTTTCAACATTGGTATAGTATTATACCGGTCTGACCTCTATAATCCAGTGCTTTGGCTTAAGCCAAAAAGCATTTTTGAGGGTCAAAACTGAAGACCCAAATTTTCGATTTCGGGTGCCATTAACTTCTAGATATTCTCGTCTTCACATTTCTACTGGTCATTTCAGTTATGGACGGGGAAAGGTTTGAATTTCGAAAGTTGCCGCGGATTTCGACATTTTTTCAAAAAGCCAATTTTGACTTTCGCCCATCTTGAAAATTCCTAAAATTTATCACAGCTCTTCAACCACCCACCTCCAGGCAACTCTAAGCTACTCGTTTATTGAGTTATAGTGAATAATCATTATTTGTCTTGGTTTGGCAGTGAGCCAGCCATAAATCCGGAGGATATAAGCAAAAGAGTGTTTTTTCATATAGTTAAGGATCAATAATCCAGTTGAAATTTTAATAATCCAGTGGTTTAATAGTAAAATCCAGTCGAATTAATCATTAAAATTAAGCATAAATCAGATGAATCCAGCCACTGGATTTTAGAAAACCTCTGAAATCAGCCTTCAATAACTTTTGAATGCGAGTGCTGGTAAGCTTAAATCTTCGATATTATCTTCTATTTAGAAGGTATAAATGATTTGCAAGTGCCGCAGGAGGCACCCGATTAGTCAAGCTCAGATTGGATTTTTGAAAATCATCAAGCCAATGGAAATTTTGAAGAAAATTTTAAAGCCAAGGGCATTAAGTTTGAGTATTAAAATGCGCAAGACAGCGCTAAAATCAACCGTGCTAAAGAATTTCTGCAATAAAATAACTATAACTTGAAAATGCTGCTGTAAGCAGGCGGATTTTGCAGGTTATAATAAAACTTTTATTTTAAGTAGTATGTGAGAAAGTATATAAATAACAAAAAGCCAAAGAAGATCAAGCACAGCCATAAGAGTAAATCCGTGGTATCATAGCCTCTAGATGTTACTGTTGCTATCGAAGAGCTTAAGGAGAGTGAATAAGCTACGAATCTCAGCTTTGCAAGTGTTTAAAATCAAAATAAAGAACCCTTACCTCAACTCTTTATTAACTATGGCTCGATCATTGGCCATGAGATTCTCATAAAGCACTTCGAAAGTTTCAAGAATTCTAAATATTATTAAAGGACTTGCATTTTGCAAGAAATAGTTACTCGAAACACCCAGTCACTTTTCTCCTTCCTAAGCAATTTTGAGAACGTTAGTGACCAGAAACTAAGCGAGAACTTGTTCTCATTGCTCGTGGATTTAATTTAGAGCAATAATAATTTAGATGAAGACTCAAAGCCACGTATCTTTTTAGCTGCTCTTGGTTATTACATGGGAGAAAGAGTATAAATCGAAGATGAATTAATTCAAGAATCAATCTTATTATTAATTCGCTCACCTAATACGAGACAAGCTCTAGGTTTAGCGAACTTTGTACTCTTTAATTCAGTTGCAGCATTCACTAAACAGCTTGCACCAGTGCAGAAATTGGATTCTACTCTCCCCTATATTATACAATTAATGGGTTAAACTGGGTAATTATTCGCAGTCGACTCTCAAGTTTAAAAGCTAATACCTACTTCATTCTTTATCTTGAATGTGCCTTTCATGACTCTACTCAAGCAAGACTGTTGCTTGCACTTAATCAGAGACATACCTGTAGAATACACAGAGTACATCGTAAGAATTTGTGCTCTCTCTTGCTCTCCTACAGTTGAAGCTCTCAAAGATTATATATCAATTACTAGGGCTACTTTCTTACAAAAGTAAGAGGTTATTGATTCAAACACTATGGTTTACTTTATGAAAGGCCTTGCATAAAGGCTGCAGAGCAGAGACGAGTAGTGGGTAGGCAAAGTAGAGCAGTTCAAGAAGCTTCAGCAGCAAATCATAGAAGTTTAAATTGAAAAGAATGTGAGTGTGAGCAACAGCATTATTGAAAATTGCCTTAATGGCGACTGCTCTGAAATTTAAAGAATTTTACACTTACCCAAAAATATGGAAGCTTTCTCTGATAAAACAATTGTAGACTTACTTCAACTCTTTGAGAACGCTAATATCTCGCACTAGTTAGCTCGTCCTTTCAATTCAAAGCCACAGAATGAAAGGTTAAGTGTGAGTAGTGACTTAGAAAAATTGCAGCAAAATCTTGGCTTTAAGTTATATAGTTTCTCAAATTTTGTGCATTAACTATATTTGCGAAAACTTGCACGCAAACCATTTAATACATTTTGGTATTGGTAATGGCAAGACCTTGATCTGCGTTGCGTTAGCCATTCTTATAGCTCTTAAAACGAAGCTATCCGTAATCATAGTTGGCAAGAATGAGCACTTAGTGCAGAGAGATTATCAACAATTTCAAAAAGTTATTAGTGCAATGAAACTTGATTCAAACCATAATTTCTTTGCAAAAAGTACAGGCATTTATTTTTTCACTCAACCTCAACTCAAGAAACAAATGAAGGCTGCTAAATTCATGAGTGTGTGGCACGATAGCATCGTGCTTATTGATGAATACGACTGGATTCTCTTCGATGGCTCTGCTGACAACATAATAAACCAGCTAAATTTTTACAAGCAATCAAGAAGTATTATAGGATTTTCAGGAAGCCATCTTTCTCAAGGTGAAGAAATTTGTCTTAGTTTAGCATTGCATAGCACACCTGTAGTATTCCCTACCCTTGATAAACTGTAAGGAGATAAGAAAACTTAGTTACCAGACTTGCTGGTAAGTTCAAATCAAGGAGATTACTTACAAAGAATCAAGGAAATCATAAAGGATTAAGTAGCTGTTTCACCAGTTTTAATAGTGGCTTCAACAAATTACAGTGCTATTGAAATAGGTTTAAAGAAATCCGATTTTGATTTCATTAGTTTCAGCCACTCCTAAGCGATTGCAATTGAATCTGTGCTTGAAGGCAGGTATTTAATGAGAAATGCAAGCAAAAACTACGGGGTTTACTTGCTCAACGAGCCACAGGGGAGAGGAACAGATATCTAAACTAATGATGAAATCGATTAAAATGGTGGTTCATGTTTAATCGTTGCTGATGTTTTCTCACAAAGATCTGAAGAATAAATCATTGGTAGAATTGGGAGACTTAAGACTAAAGGCAGGTGGTAGCGAGTATTATATAAGCAAGCTTCTAAAGATAGTGCAGAGCAGCTGCTTATAGTTGAAAAGAAAGAGATGGAGCTTATACTTGCTCGCAAGCACAATTAAGTATAATCAATTTTATAAAACCGATTAGAAGCAATGGAAAATTTTCTTGAATAAAACCAGGTGCCTTAAGAATAAATTTCTGCTGAGCTTTCAAACGAATAGGAGAAAGATAATATTGTAAGAGAAATCGTTCAACATATTGTAGCTCTCACTGAGAAAGCTTACACTGAAGCAAGCAACCCACTACCAGTAGTGAAGCAAGATAATCTTGAAGAAGAAAAGGAGCCTTAATAAATTGAAGAATAAGGTGAATAAAGTAAGTTGGGTTTTTATTAACCTTCTCTCATAGAGCTTATTGAATAGAAGATGAGTTAAAACCCTGTGCATCAAGATAAACCATTCGAGCAGGTATAGCAATTGGTGCACAGGAGTTTAAAGCGGTAGCAGCATGAAATTACTAAGGCTCAAAGCAGAGAGAGATCCAAAAGTAAAAGCAGTTCTGCAAGTTCAAAGAGAAGATTATTGAAAGGTTAACAGAAGCTTGAATTAATCAAAGAATAAAATAAGACCTGAGAGTTGGTTACTCGTCGCAGTGCTAGAGATAAAACATTCACTTGCACTTATACAGAGCTGCCAGAGAGTGAAGAGACAATGAAAAGATGGCTGAAGGCAGCCTCGAGTGAGAGAAGGCACTTTAAAAGCGACATAAACCATAGAAATTCAGAGAGAAAACCAAGATTAAGAATATGAGATTTATCTTAATTTTTTAAAGCAATTCACCATATTCATGTTTTTGCTATTAATAGTATATAGAGAATCGTGGAGGAATAGAAGCAGCAGCACTCACTGTCTCATGTTTGGAGATTGATTCTGCAATTTCTACATGTTACCATCTTGCATAAACTGCTCTTTCATCTTGCGTAAGTCAAGCAACTCACTTTCCATATCGTCATGTTATTGCTTCAACGTTTTAGTTTACTGCAAGAATTCTTGCTTATCTTATTTCAAAGCCATTTCATAGTCTTTTACCTCCTCTAATTATTCACGGGTTCTCTTTCTTTTAGATGAATCCTTAACGAGATTCACAGCCTTACCTCGCTCAGCTACACAAGAAATTAAGAGAGAGTAAACTTACTGCTAAAGTTAAGGCATCTGCTGAGAGCGTCCACGACCTCGGGTCTCATTTCTATAACGAGATATCTATTTTACTCGAGCTTTTCTCTTCGTTAGAGCATTGCATCATGAATCATCTGGGAGACACCGTCGGTGTCTAAGGTGAAGAGCAAATCGCAGATCCATTATCTGTCAAGGTGGACCCAATCTCGTTCTTCAGGCAAGTATTGCAGCAGTCTTGAAGACCCTCTTGCATAATCGAGAAAGTCTTGAACTGTAAGTCCATCGATTTGAGGCACTGCTGACACCTTAACTGCGTATCTTCTTACGTACTATATTAACAGTTACAGGGTTAAGCTAGGGGTTACGTCTTTCTCCGCTCTTATGATTTATTTAAGGAAATAAATGTTGGTGGAGTCCGCTTTTGGTAAGAAAGCGTGGCAGTCTTGGGCAAGAAAGTTGTATAGCTCTTTCTTACTTTTGCACTTCTGGGCGAGTTCTGAAACATTGATACCAGTAAGTTATTATTGGTTCATTAAACTTTAAACTTAAGGTGCCTTAAACCATTTTATATAGGCAAATTTTGATTCAGGAAGACACTACCGTTAATAAAAATCAGAGAGTGCTTTTCATAATAATGAAATCGTACCAGCACGATCCAATTTCCGCTAGCGGAATTCCTACCAGCACCAACACAATTCATTATTAAGAATTGGAATTTTTCATTAATCAATCGAATTAAGGATTCAAAGTAAAGTCAGCCATTAATAATAATCAAAGTACCTAAGAATATAGAAATTATTTGTCTGGGTAAAGAATATAAATTTTAATTGCATATAGTATTCGCTAGCTATCATTTATCACATACTTTTTTATACTCAAAAGCTTAACAATAAGCTATTAACTGTGAATAAAATTTAGAGAATTTCTTAGCATAATTCTAAGAAATTTTAGGCATTAATACATTTTTTACTAAGTAAAATTTTAGAACAAAAGTTTATCATATAAATTACTAAGAATAATAGAATAAATTTAATTTAATTTAAGGTTATTATTTGTAAATCCAGCAATTCTTTATTCATTAATTTAGAAGTCAATATGCTGCCCATTTAATCAATACTTATTATTAATTGAAAATTAAGAATTGCTCAATTATCACACACTTATTCCATAGTATAATTCTCTATTTCACATAAATATTTCAACAATTTTGGATTTATAATGATCTATACAACTGCATTGCTAAACTATTAAATCACTTCGATTCATTAAAAAAATAGTAATTACTATAAAGTTAAACAATTTTAATTCTCAGATTTGAGAGTAAGTATACGATACTAATAATAGAATCAAGAATATAGCTCTAAAATAGTGATTTATTAATAAGCCAAGCTTAAAAGTAATTTTATATTTTTCATCTATATAATTTTAATTCATTGAAAATATCATACAATTTAGATTTAATATAAAAACTAATATTTCATTTTATATTTATATAAATTTAAGGAAGTATATTTGTATACCTTTATAAAAGGTTGAGATTTTCTGCAAATGTAAAATCACAAATAAATAATAATTAGTAAATTATAGATAAATAAATTTTCTTATATACTAAGATTAAATATAAATAAATAAGTATAAAATAGTTACTGTAAAATAATTATTCTAAATAAATTAATTTTAATTGCTGAAATAAAGATTGCTATAAAATTGATTTTATATAAATCAATAAAACAAATAGTGATATGTTTGATTATTTAAACTTTATAACAGAGTTTGAAAATCATATTTTTCAACTTTACTAATGAATAATATTGATTATTTATCATATAAAACACTGTAAATTATAAGCCTTATTTTAATTAAAAAACAATCTTATAAAAATAGTGAAGAATATAGTTCTGAATATTCAAACTTACAAACTTTTACTCAAAATTTAATGTTAACTTTTATAAATCCTAGCAATAGAATTCCATTATTTACTAACTTTAATTTATCTATAGATATAAATATTATTTAAATAGACTATTTTTAAA
>ARYC01020019.1:0-13217 GCA_000711775.1 Oxytricha trifallax
AATCGCAGATCCATTATCTGTCAAGGTGGACCCAATCTCGTTCTTCAGGCAAGTATTGCAGCAGTCTTGAAGACCCTCTTGTATAATCGAGAAAGTCTTGAACTGTAAGTCCATCGATTTGAGGCCCTGCTGAAACTTTAACTGGTCTCTTCTTACGTACTATATTAACAGTTACAGGGTTAAGCTAGGGGTTACGTCTTTCTCTGCTCTTATGATTTACTTAAGGAAATAAATGTTGGAGGAGTCCGCTTTTGGTAAGAAAGCGTGGCAGTCTTGGGCAAGAAAGTTGTATAGCTATTTCTTACTTTTGCACTTTTGGGCGAGTTCTGAAACATTGATACCAGTAAGTTACTATTGGTTCATTAAACTTTAAAATTAGGTGCCTTAAACCATTTTATATAGCTAAATTTTGATTCAGGAAGACACTACCGTTACTATAATCAGAGAGTGCTTTTCATAATAATGAAATCGTACCAGCACGATCCAATTTCCACTAGCGGAATTCCTACCAGCACAAACACAATTCATTATAATTAAATTTAAGAATCCATTGATGGAATCATATTCTAAAAACGACAGTCTAGACTGTCAGAATTCTTTAAGTTAGAAGATAAAGATTATGATGGTAATAGTTCTAGTGAAGAGCAGAGCTCTTCTAGTGGTTCTGAAGATTCTAAAGATTATGCAGAATACTTAACAACTAATATGCTTTACTAGAGTAACATAACTCTTGCAGATGTGAGTATAGAGGAAGTAAGTGAAAAGGATATGATTTAATTATTCAATGAAATTCGAGATGAAATTTCAGAGTTTGAAATCGATGGATTTATCATAGATCCCAAAGAAAAGTATAGAGAAAGTATTAAAAAAGGAACCAAAGAATCATTACTTAATGATAGTTAAATTTAGACTCTTTGTTAGCTTGTGCTAAGGCTTTACACTGAGTATAAGAAATCGGATTTAGAACCCTAGAGTATGATGGATAGTGCTTAAGATTTTGATTTTAAAGCTCTAGAAGCTAAAGTTATAGAAAATCATAAAGTCAAAAATTAAATTCCAATTTTTGGTTAGCACACACAATTGGATGCAATAGTTCCTCGTAGACTACAAAAGTAATTAAGGAAAGAGAAATAATTGTAAGAGAAAGAACTTAAACTTGCAGAGGAATCACTTAGATTAAGAGTTTCAGAAAAGTTAACTTATTTCTAAATAATGGATAGACTTGGCATTTCACACTATAAATTAAGAAGGTACTTAAGAAGCCCAGTTAAGAAAGCTTAATTCTGGAATCTAAAATAAATCAATAGAAGCAAGTATAAGAAATTGCATAGCAGAGCACGCACTCATATCGTTAATATGTTAATGTATAACACTTAACCAGTGCAGGTTTCTGATATACAGCACAGTTTACAGAAGAATATATAGTTAAGGTGTAGCAAGCAAATGATAAGAAGATTCTTTAAAAATGAATTAATGATGACTTATAAATAAATAAAGTAGATTTCAACATTGCATAATAGCAATAGTAGCAAGTTATAAAGATAGTATGCAGCTCAATAATTCGTGGAACACTTAAGTAAGGGTAGGAGAATAATCAATATTGATGAATCAACTCATAACTAAACAGATTAAAGACACAGAGGTTTGACTGCCCCTTATGTAAAAAATAGAGTTACAAATTCACAGAGACTAAAATAAATGAATTTAATTATTGGAGTTGCAAGTACAGGAGAGCTGTACTATACAGTAAATCATGGAAGAACTAATTAGCACTCATTTATGTACTTTTTGTGTAAACTAGTTAATGTATTGGATTCAGTTGATACTAGTTGGAGAGAAAATACTTTAATTTTACTTGATAATGCACCTTATCATAGATCACAAAGTATTATGTATAAGTACCTTGATTTGGCTTTGCCAATAATGTTCTTAGGGCCTTATCACTATAGAATTGCACCTGTTGAATTAATATATTCTTGGATTAAGAATAGAGACTTGAATCCCTTAAATACTAGGGCTTAATCAAAGTAAGACTTATTGTAAAATTCACATTTATTATAGAGGTTATTGGGCAGCTTTTATGAAAGAATTAGGAATGAATATAAGCAGAATTAATTAAAACTTAGTTAGACGCTGCTTTTATCATGTACTTACAGCAGCCCTGGATTCTATATCTTTGAAAGACTTATGAATTCAGAATATATATAAAGGGCTTTAAAACAAATTGAAAATACTTCAAGCTATATTCAAGACTCAAATAACTAATTTTAATTGAAATTAATAGCAAATTGATATATAAGAAAAATAAGTTTACTTATAAAATTAATTTCGCTAATAGAAATTTATTCCTTTAATTTTGATTGTTTACTATAGCTAAATTTATGCATGCTATTCTTTGTTACTAAATATATTATTAACCAAGTATTTATCATTTCTTGCTCAAATATAGAGAATTTCAATATACTTTTACTATTCTATAAATATCAAAGAGACTAAATAAAATTAAAATAAATAAGGAATTAATTTGAATATAAATTAAAGAGAAGTTCAAAAATAAAGACATTAATAGCTATATCTATCAATTTGATAAGTTATTTAATTATTATTAAGACATTAATTATAATTTAATTAGATTTATAATAAATAGAATATAAGAGAAGAGAATTAGAGAAGCCAAAATGTCTTATATAAAAGTTAAATAAAAATTAATTAAATAAATTAAGAATACAAAAACTATTCTTTTATGTTTTTGAAAAAATAAATTATAATTTCATATTTTTACAACTAATTTATTCTATTTCTTCATTTTCATTCAAACTATAAATTTGAATATTCGATTTCCAACCTACACTTATAAATTTAACAATAAAAAATAAAGTTATAATAATAAATTAAAATCAAATAAAAAATATATTTTTCAAAACTTCAAATAAAAAAAATGTTTTTCAACAAATTTATTACCTGTTAGTCCTGAAGGATTTCTTTGAAATACTCAATTGTGTATTCCACAGTCGTTCTTCTAACTAATTTAAAATAAAGTGGCAGAAAAGAAAAGTATTGGTTTAGATAATGGTTAATGAAACCATCCCAAAAAAATAAAAAATAAAATCAATTTTGGATTTTAAACTTCTTCCCCTGAAAACTTTAACCCTAAAAATAGCTTTTATATAGCTATTAAAATTAAATTAAAAATGACTATAATTTGATTTAGAATCAAATGTTCCTGCGCTAATAAATTTAGCAATTTTATTTAAATTTATTTATATCTTTATATTTAATTAGCTTCTAGGATTCATGCATAAATCCTATAATATCCGCCTTGATGTGCTGGGTTTAATATGCTGAGTGCATTACTTGATTAAAAAATTCTTGTAAATTTTGGCCCAATTTACTATTAAAAAATAGAATTTATCAAGTAATCACTTAGAAATTGACTTAGAGATCTGGCGGATATCAAATTAAATAAGCATAAATGAATAGGTTTCATTAATAATAAATCTATTTAAATATAGTAATAAATGCTTGTTTAACTTTGAAATAAAAAATGTTAACTTTGTTAACTATAAAAAAATTAAAGCCATTTATTTAATCTTTACTTAAGCAATTTTAATTAAAATATAAATGCTAAGCAATAAAGAATAATAATGACTTAATTTAACTTAAACTTTTAATAAATTTAAGGATTATTTAAAACCCCCTAATTAAATATATATATAAATACATTAATAGCTATAATTAAGCTCTATTTAAATATAAATTTTAAATTAATTTCTCTGTAAAATTTGTAAGCTTAATTTTTATCCTAGACTAAATTATAAATTCAAATTCAAGAGAAAAATATATAAAAAGATAAATTAATTAATAATAATAATTTCATTTGTATTATCATTGCAAAAATGCAACTTTATAAAATAATTTGAATTTAAATCTGAATAATAAATAATGAATTTATGTTGATAAATAAGTTAATGATTAATTTAATTTATAATTATAAGCAATGAATAATTTTCCAAAGTTAAAAGTATATAAAATATAAAAGTATGATAAGAACTATTTTCATAATAAAAATTAATTAATTATTTATTTATTTATTATTGTTGTTATTTTTACTTGGAATAAATCCACAATTTTAATGGATGAATAAATCCAATATTCAAATTACTTGTGGTAAAAAAAGTCTATAAATTCGAGAAAAAATTAAATAATTTCGGGGGCTAAAAATAATATAAATGTGAAACGTGAAACTGTGAGCTTGCTATATGCAAAATATAAATTACTACTTTGGAGAGGAGCCCCCGGGAGAGAACTAAATAAATAAAAGAGTCTGGGACTCTAGGATTAAAGCTAAAGTGATAAAATGAGAAAAATGGTTTCTCAAAGAGTTAAAAATGAGAAATGGGAAATTGAAAATGTTTTTTATCAATTAAAAAGTTAAAGTATTAGTCTGGGACTAAAGTATAAAGTTGGGAAAAATAAAATGGTTCCCTTAGAATAAATAAAAATCCAGGAAATGATTATAAATAAATATGAATTTAATATTCAAATAAAAACTATGATCCTGGTTATAGAATAAAATGATTTTTTTATTGAAAATCAAACTCAAAACAAAAGTTTTTTAATAACCGGAGCTTATTTATAAGCATTATACTTACCATTTTTATTTTATTTATTTTTACTTTTTTATTTTAATTCAATTTAATTTAATTTAATTTCTTAATAATTTTCCAAAAAAATTCTCTCTTTTTATCTTTTAAAAATCCCTATCTTATAAAATATATAACCCTAATCTTATTATTTGTATATAAATCCTCTATATCTCCTAAAATCTAAGATTTTAAATAATATGATCAATAATTCTCCAATTTATTATACTTACTTTATTAATTATTAATTAAGCACCCTAATTAAAATGTTTTATTTGTAATTATCCTATTTATAAAACCTAAATAAATATGCGAAATAATCTAAAATTTACAGAGTAGAATATTAAGCTAAAGTGCCTTAAGCACCTAGTTAATTTATATAGAGTGAATTAAGGCACCCTATATAGAGTGCCAGTGATTTATTAGTAATTTAAGATAAATATGCAAGTGAAATGTTTGTTACAATACCTAAGCTTAATAGGCAATTGAGTGTAACAAACATCAGTGTAAATAAATAGCGCTTAAATAAGTGCGAAAAATATGAAAAAAGTGCGTTTACAAAAAATGGAGAACATGAATCGATAGAACTCGAGCTGCTGTTCAAAGTGCACACAAAACGCAGTGAAGTTAGTGGAGTGGGTGCGAGGTGCGTTGGTAATAAAGAAAGTGCGATAGGCATCGTAAATTGTTCACCTTTTGATTTCCATTATTAGTTTAATTATTAAAGTAGTAATTATTAATTAATTAAATTCAAACTTAATTCAAATGTGGAGGCAAAACCGCATCCCCTCACAAATAGTGTGAATGGTAAAACTTCGCCCTAGTCGGTCAACAGGGTACAAACCCCATATATTCTTGATCAGCATGTCAAACTCTATAAGACTGGTAAGTATGGCCTCAAAATAAAATCATGAAATTTTTCCCATTTTCACCGTACTTGCATTCTCGAGATCGGCTTCCTCAAATTAAGTTAAATTCTGTCCTTTTAAATTTCCTTATTTATCGATATACTTAAAACTTTTTATCAACTTACAAATTCTATGAGTACATAAACCCCAAAACGTATGTACACATAGAATTTGTAAGTTAATAAAAAGTTTTAAGTATATCGATAAATAAGGAAATTTAAAAGGACAGAATTTAACTTAATTTGAGGGAGCCGATATCGAGAATGCAAAAAGAAGGGCTGGCACTATCACGGCTCTTACAAAGTATGAATATGATTAGATTAATATGATTAGATTAGTGTGATTTTTAATTTTAAGTTCAGAGCAGTTTGAAATCCAGTAGGTTGTCGAGGCCGTTCTCGAGATTTTTCAACATTGGTATACTATTATACCGGTCTGACCCCTATAATCCAGTGCTTTGGCTTAAGCCAAAAAGCATTTTTGAGGGTCAAAACTGAAGACCCAAATTTTCGATTTCGGGTGCCATTAACTTCTAGATATTCTCGTCTTCACATTTCTACTGGCCATTATTCAGTTATGGACGGGGAAAGGTTTGAATTTCGAAAGTTGCCGCGGATTTCGACATTTTTCAAAAAGCCAATTTTGGGTTTTGCCCATCTTGAAAATTCCTAAAATATATCACAGCTCTTCAACCACCCACCTCCAGGCAACTCTAAGCTACTCGTTTAATGAGTTATAGTGAATAATCATTATTTGTCTTGGTTTGGCAGTGAGTCAGCCATAAATCCGGAGGATATAAGCAAAAGAGTGTTTTTTTCATATAGTTAAGGATCAATAATCCAGTCGAAATTTTAATAATCCAGTGGTTTAATAGTAAAATACAGTCGAATTAATCATTAAAATTAAGCATAAATCAGATGAATCCAGCCACTGGATTTTAGAAAACCTCTGAAATCAGCCTTCAATAACTTTTGAATGAGTGCTGGTAAGTTAAATCTTCGATATTATCTTCTATTTAGAAGGTATAAATGATTTGCAAGTGCCGCAGGAGGCACCCGATTAGTCAAGCTCAGATTGGATTTTTGAAAATCATCAAGCCAATGGAAATTTTGAAGAAAATTTTAAAGCCAAGGGCATTAAGTTTGAGTATTAAAATGCGCAAGACAGCGCTAAAATCAACCGTGCTAAAGAATTTCTGCAATAAAATAACTATAACTTGAAAATGCTGCTGTAGCAGGCGGATTTTGCAGGTTATAATAAAACTTTTATTTTAAGAGTATGTGAGAAAGTATATAAATAACAAAAGCCAAAGAAGATCAAGCACAGCCATAAGAGTAAATCCGTGGTATCATAACCTCTAGATATTACTGCTGCTATCGAAGAGATTAAGGAGAGTGAATAAGCTACGAATCTCAGCTTTGCAAGTGATTAAAATCAAAATAAAGAACCCTTACCTCAACTCTTTATTAACTATGGCTCGATCATTGACAATGAGATTCTCATAAAGCACTTCGAAAGTTTCAAGAATTCTTAATATTATTAAAGATCTTGCATTTGGCAAGAAATAGTTACTCGAAACACCCAGTCACTTTTCTCCTTCCTAAGCAATTTTGAGAACGTTAGTGACCAGAAACTAAGCAAGAACTTGTTCTCATTGCTCGTGGATTTAATTTAGAGCAATATTAATTTAGATGAAGACTCAAAGCCACGTATCCTTTTAGCTGCTCTTGGTTATTATATGGGAGAAAGAGTATAAATCGAAGATGAATTAATTCAAGAATCAATCTTATTATTAATACGCTCACCTAATACGAGACAAGCTCTAGCTTTAGCAAACTTTGTATTCTTTAATTCAGTTGCAGCATTCACTAAACAGCTTGCACCAGTGCAGAAATTGGATTCTACTCTCCCCTATATTATACAATTAATGGGTTAAACTTGGTAATTATTCGCAGTCGACTCTCAAGTTTAAAAGCTAATACCTACTTCATTCTTTATCTTGAATGTGCCTTTCATGACTCTACTCAAGCAAGACTGTGGCTTGCACTTAATAAGAGACATACCTGTAGAATACACAGAGTACTTCGTAAGAATTTGTGCTCTCTCTTGCTCTCCTACAGTTGAAGCTCTCAAAGATTATATATCAATTACTAGGGCTACTTTCTTACAGAAGTAAGAGGTTATTGATTCAAACATTATGGTTTACTTTATGAAAGGCCTTGCATAAAGGCTGCAGAGCAGAGACGAGCAGTGGGTAGGCAAAGTAGAGTAGTTCAAGAAGCTTCAGCAGCAAATCATAGAAGCTTAAATTGAAAAGAATGTGAGTGTGAGCAACAGCATCATTGAAAATTGCCTTAATGGCGACTGCTCTGAAATTCAAAGAATTTTACACTTACCCAAAAATATGGAGGCTTTCTCTGATAAAACAATTGAGACTTACTTCAACTCTTTGAGAACGCTAATAACTCGCACAAACTAGCTCGTGCTTTCAATTCAAAGCCACAGAATGAAAGGTTAAGTGTGAGTAATGACTTAGAAAAGCTGCAGCAAAATCTTAGCTTTAAGTTATATAGTTCTCAAATTTTGTGCATTAACTATATTTGCGAAACTTGCACGCAAACCATTTAATACATTTTGGTATTGGTAATGGCAAGACCTTGATCTGCGTTGCGTTAGCCATTCTTATAGCTCTTAAAACGAAGCTATCCGTAATCATAGTTGGCAAGAATGAGCACTTAGTGCAGAGAGATTATCAAAAATTTCAAAAAGTTATTAGTGCAATGAAACTTGATTCAAACCATAATTTCTTTGCAAAAAGTACAGGCATTTATTTTTTCACTCAACCACAACTCAAGAAACAAATGAAGGCTACTAAATTCATGAGTGTGTGGCACGATAGCATCGTGCTTATTGATGAATACGACTGGATTATCTTCGTGGCTCCGCTGACAACATTATAAACCAGCTAAATTTTTACAAGCAATCAAGAAGTATTATAGGATTTCAGGAAGCCATCTTTCTCAAGGTGAAGAAAATTGCTTAGTTTAGCTTTGCATAGCACACCTGTAGTATTCCCTACCCTTGATAAACTGAAAGGAGATAAGAAAACTTAGTTAGCAGACTTGCTCATAAGTTAAAACCAAGGAGATTACTTACAAAGAATCAAGGAAATCATAAAGGATTAAGTAGCTGTTTCACCAGTTTTAATAGTGGCTTCAACAAATTACAGTGCTATTGAAATAGGTTTAAAGAAATCCGATTTCGATTTCATTAGTTTCAACCACTCCTAAGCGACTGCAAGAATATGTGCTTGAAGGCAGGTATTTAATGAGAAATGCAAGCAAAAACTACAGGGTTTACTTGATCAACGAGCCACAGGGGAGAGGAACAGATATATAAACTAATGATGAAATCGATTAAAATGGTGGTTCATATTTAATCATTGCTGATGTTTTCTCACAAAGACGAAGAATAAATCATTGGTAGAATTGGGAGACTTAACACTAAAGGCAGGTGGCAGCGAGTATTATATAAGCAAGCTTCTAAAGATAGTGCAGAGCAGCTGCTAATAGTTGAAAAGAAAGAGACAGAGCTTATACTTGCTCACAAGCACAATTAAGTATAATCAATTTTATAAAACCGATTAGAAGCAATGGAAAATTTACTAGAATAAAACCAGGTGCCTTAAGAATAAATTTCTGCAGAGCTTTCAAACGAATAGGAGCAAGATAATATTGTAAGAGAAATCGTTAAACATATTGTAGCTCTCACTGAGAAAGCTTACAGTGAAGCAAGCAACCCACCACCAGTAGTGAAGCAAGATAATCTTGAAGAAGAAAAGGAGCCTTAATAAATTGAAGAATAAGGTGAATAAAGTAAGTTGGGTTTTTATTAACCTTCTCTCATAGAGCTTATTCAATAGAAGATGAGTTAAAACACTGTGCTTCAAGATAAACCATTCGAGCAGGTATAGCAATTGGTGCACAGGAGTTTAAAGCGGTAGCACCATGAAATTACTAAGGCTCAAAGCAGAGAGAGATCCAAAAGTAAAAGCAGTTCTGCAAGTTAAAAGAGAAGATTATTGAAAGGTTAACAAAGCTTGAATTAATCAAAGAATAAAATAAGAATTGAGAGTTGGTTACTCGTCGCAGTGCTAGAGATAAAACATTCACTTGCACTTATACAGAGCTGCCAGAGAACGAAGAGAAAATGAAAGATGGCTGAAGGCAGCCTCGAGTGAGAGAAGGCACTTTAAAAGCGACATAAACCATAGAAATTCAGAGAGAAAACCAAAATTAAGAATATGAGATTTATCTTAATTTTTTAAAGAAATTCACCATATTCATGTTTTTGCTATTAATAGTATATAGAGAATCGTGGAGGAATAGAAGCAGCAGCACTCACTGTCTCATGTTTGGAGATTGATTCTGCAATTTCTACATGTTACCATCTTGCATAAACTGCTCTTTCATCTTGCGTAAGTCAAGCAACTCACTTTCCATATCGTCATGTTATTGCTTCAACGTTTTAGTTTACTGCAAGAATTCTTGCTTATCTTATTTCAAAGCCATTTCATAGTCTTTTACCTCCTCTAATTATTCACGGGTTCTCTTTCTTTTAGATGAATCCTTACGAGATTCACAGCCTTACCTCGCTCAGCTACACAAGGAATTAAGAGAGAGTAAACTTACTGCTAAAGTTAAGGCATCTGCTGAGTGAGTCCACGAACTCGGGTCTCATTTCTATAACGAGATCTCTATTTTACTCTAGCTTTCTCTTCGTTAGAGCATTGCATCATGAATCATCTGGGAGACACCGTCGGTGTCTAGGGTGAAGAGCAAGTCGCAGATCCATTATCTGTCAAGGTGGACCCAATCTCGTTCTTCAGGCAAGTATTGCAGCAGTCTTGAAGACCTTCTTGCATAATCGAGAAAGTCTTGAACTGTAAGTCCATCGATTTGAGGCACTGCTGACACTTTAACTGCGTCTCTTCTTACGTACTATATTAACAGTTACAGGATTAAGCTAGGGGTTACGTCTTTCTCTGCTCTTATGATTTACTTAAGGAAATAAATGTTGGTGGAGTCCGCTTTTGGTAAGAAAGCGTGGCAGTCTTGGGCAAGAAAGTTGTATAGCTCTTTCTTACTTTTGCACTTCTGGGCGAGTTCTGAAACATTGATACCAGCAAGTTACTATTGGTTCATTAAACTTTAAAATTAAGGTGCCTTAAGCCATTTTATATAGGTCAATTTCGATTCAGGAAGACACTACCGTTACTAAAATCAGAGAGTGCTTTTCATAATTAATGAAATCGTACCAGCACGATCCAATTTCCGCTAGCGGAATTCCTACCAGCACCAACACAATTCATTATTAAGAATTGGAATTTTTCATTAATCAATCGAATTAAGGATTCAAAGTAAAGTCAGCCATTAATAATAATCAAAGTACCTAAGAATATAGAAATTATTTGTCTGGGTAAAGAATATAAATTTTAATTGCATATAGTATTCGCTAGCTATCATTTATCACATACTTTTTTATACTCAAAAGCTTAACAATAAGCTATTAACTGTGAATAAAATTTAGAGAATTTCTTAGCATAATTCTAAGAAATTTTAGGCATTAATACATTTTTTACTAAGTAAAATTTTAGAACAAAAGTTTATCATATAAATTACTAAGAATAATAGAATAAATTTAATTTAATTTAAGGTTATTATTTGTAAATCCAGCAATTCTTTATTCATTAATTTAGAAGTCAATATGCTGCCCATTTAATCAATACTTATTATTAATTGAAAATTAAGAATTGCTCAATTATCACACACTTATTCCATAGTATAATTCTCTATTTCACATAAATATTTCAACAATTTTGGATTTATAATGATCTATACAACTGCATTGCTAAACTATTAAATCACTTCGATTCATTAAAAAAATAGTAATTACTATAAAGTTAAACAATTTTAATTCTCAGAATTGAGAGTAAGTATACGATACTAATAATAGAATCAAGAATATAGCTCTAAAATAGTGATTTATTAATAAGCCAAGCTTAAAAGTAATTTTATATTTTTCATCTATATAATTTTAATTCATTGAAAATATCATACAATTTAGATTTAATATAAAAACTAATATTTCATTTTATATTTATATAAATTTAAGGAAGTATATTTGTATACCTTTATAAAAGGTTGAGATTTTCTGCAAATGTAAAATCACAAATAAATAATAATTAGTAAATTATAGATAAATAAATTTTCTTATATACTAAGATTAAATATAAATAAATAAGTATAAAATAGTTACTGTAAAATAATTATTCTAAATAAATTAATTTTAATTGCTGAAATAAAGATTGCTATAAAATTGATTTTATATAAATCAATAAAACAAATAGTGATATGTTTGATTATTTAAACTTTATAACAGAGTTTGAAAATCATATTTTTCAACTTTACTAATGAATAATATTGATTATTTATCATATAAAACACTGTAAATTATAAGCCTTATTTTAATTAAAAAACAATCTTATAAAAATAGTGAAGAATATAGTTCTGAATATTCAAACTTACAAACTTTTACTCAAAATTTAATGTTAACTTTTATAAATCCTAGCAATAGAATTCCATTATTTACTAACTTTAATTTATCTATAGATATAAATATTATTTAAATAGACTATTTTTAAACATAATAATTCATTAATTGTTAATAAATAATTAAATATACTTAGAATAAAAATTATATTTTTAAAAATTGTTGGTTTTATTTTACTATATAAAAATTTATACTTAAATTATTTTTAAGATAATTTTAAATAAAATGTAAATAATTATTTAAAATATGGATAATTATTTGTTTATTTTCTAATAAGTTGAAATATTTTGAGAATAGATAAATTTGTTAGCTAAGGGGTTTAGGGAATTTAATTAAAAATTCTAATTTAAAATTGTTTGAATATTCAAATTTAGTTAAGTTAGAATGAAAAATAAGAATAGTAACTTATACTAACTATGAATTTTAGAAATTTTAAAGTTTAAGAATTTTTATAATCAACTTTAATAATTTTATATCTTATTTTTTATAAACAATTTTTACTTATTATAACTTTTACAATTTATAGACTTACTTTTAACAATAATTATAAGATATAGATATTATAAAATTTATAAATAAACTAAAGTCAAAAGTATTTCTTAAGTATCAGGATTTCTAAAATATTTGAAATATATAAGTTAATAATGAAATATAGTAATTTGAGTTATAATTTAAGTAAAATTATATATAAAACAAGTTTTATAACTTAACCAGCACTATTTTTATACTATATAAATTTAAATTATCTTAATTTTAAACTGTAGAATAAAATATGCAATAAAAATGAGAATTTATAAAATAAGTATAAGATATAAATTTAAATAAAATGAATTTATTTTATGTAAAAAATAGAATTTTATGTATAAGTTTTATGTATAAATTTATATATAATTAAATATAAACAATTTTATTCCAAACTTATATAAAAATATGCAAAAAATTGTTGATTTTATTGTTTAAAAAATTAAATTTAGGTTGCTCAAAATTTTGGCTTCGAAAAATCCATTATTTTAAGTTTTAAAAGTTTGCTCTAAAAATTGGTATATTTAGCCAG
>ARYC01020020.1:0-20045 GCA_000711775.1 Oxytricha trifallax
TCGCTTATGAGTATGCCTTGCTTCTTTAAATCTTCTGGAGAAATTGAGTAGCGTTTCTTGTGAGCTTCTTCAATTATTTCTCTTAGATAACCTTCTCTCAAAGTACCAAGTACACCAAAGAAGAAGCTCCTTTTTGGAAAATTGTTAGAGAGCTGTTTCTTATTAGGAAGGTTACTACCAACTCTTCATCTTTCATTAGTATCCTCATAGAGACTAGTGACAAATATCTCTGGGTAATTTGGTATTTCTATCAACTTAATATCTTAGTTTTTAAAAGCTTTCTTCTCATAACGGAGTATAGCTTTTAAGAATGATATTTTGGTACCTTCCATCGTTGGATGGAATAGACCAACTGCATATTTTGTTGATTATCATCAATTTATTTTACCATGTTAAGTAAGGCATTGATAGAAATCTTCCTTGCTCCTGAATCTTGAGATCATTTCTTGGGCTTCCACCTTTTTCATTGTAGAACTCATTGATTCCATCTTTGTTCCTCTTCCTATTAATAAATTTCAAGTTTTAATTTATAGACTTTTGGATCCTATTGTTTGAAATCTTACTATTAAAATGGGCATCTTATAGGAGGTCAACCCTGTAAAGATACGTGGAGAAGGTTTACAGAAGCTGTAACAAACTTCAGAGATGGAGCTCCATTTTTATCAATTTAGTTCCATTAAATTAGTACTATAATAGTTTAAATTTAATTAGTACTGGTATAAATCCGTTTAAGTTTAATTGGTTCCAATTTATTAGTACCAAAACTTATAAAGTACTTAGTTTTAATCCAGTGAGGTTTTAATGAAAAAATTCCAATCTGGTTTAAAACTTAATTGGTACCAGAACAAACCTGGACTTTATCTGAGTTGGTACACAAATCAAAAATATATAGGGTAAAATTAGAAAATTTATAGTTATAAATTACAGAGAAGTATGGTTACTTACACCAGAAATCAAACCATGGTTTTCACATAAGTTGCTCCTTTGAAGAGTGGCTCTTGTAAGTGTGCTTATTGTAGCTTTATAATAGAAATTTGAATTTAAACATGGCTGCAAATTAAAATCGTAAAGTAGTTGGTATAGTAACTGGTTAATCATAGGTCAACTTTAGTTCAAATCAGAAACCAGAAGTTATATACATTGAGAAGGAATGAGAGCTTAGAGCTCTTGTAATGAAGCAAGCGTATTCTTCATATAAATTAAAAAAAGAAAAAGCCAGCATATGTGGGAGTCTAAACATTAATAGAAGTTGCTGAGGAAGGAAAGGACCTCTACAGATTGAAAAAATAAAACTTTTGCATGCTAAAGACTGCTAATTTTCATCTCGACCGATTGCAGTTAGAAGAGACATATGAAAGAGGTTCACTCTGGTAAGGCTAAAGTGTATTTTAAGCATGATAAGGTTGATGGCAGGTACTTTTGCACGACTTGTAAAAAATCTTATGCTCTCTAGGCTAAGGTTAAGAAGCATATGCAGAAGAATCACCTAAGTGAGTTCTTAATTTAAGACGATTTGCGAAGTAGATATTTGCCTTGAAATGATAATAAAAATGAAAAGTGAATTTTAAATATTAGCGAGTATTTTTCCAACTAAAACTTAATTTATATAATTCTATCACAAGCCTTGTATCTAAAGTCGCTCTTTTTTTGAAGTATTTTTAGAGATATTCCGGCTGAGTAATTTTGGAGAATTTTATGATTTAAATATTTTTTACCATATCGTTTTTCAATTAGTGGTTAACCATTTTTTTACTAAGAGTATTTATCTTATGTGTTCGTTTAATGTCTGGTTTAAAGAACAGCTCCATAAATAATAATCTTTAGCTTTCTCCCTTGAAAATTGTCTTTATGCTTTATTATTACTAAAATTAAGAATTGTTTTAATGTTTTCTTTATATAGCGATTTTCTATGAAAATTTAAAATATTTCTAATATTTTAAATCACTCATTTATTATATAATTATGAATTTTCTTCATTTTGTATAGTTTATTTATTTTCATTATATTTAAACTATTACCTATTGTTTTTCATCGCTAATTTATTAAATTCTCTGGTAAACTAAATGAAAAATAATCATTTCTTATAAGATTATAATGAATTATTCGTATTTGTTGTTTATTTTAAATTACAAAACTCGCCTTTTTATATAAATTCAATATTAATTTTGTTGCATTTTTTATGAGATGATTACTTTAGTTACACTAAATAAAAACTCAATCTTTTCATTTTTTTAACTATTTAACCTAGAGAATTTTGTATACCTATTCTTTTCATATTTCTAATAAGATTGTCTTGAAAAATCTTAATTGATTTAAAGATCTTTACTTAACCATTTGATGAACTTATATTATATGGTTATGCATAAAGGTTTAATACTGATTCGCATATTTTATGATTAATTGTTTTAATATTTCATACAATTATTGTTTTTAAATATGAAAATTAAACTACAACTAAAATGAGAATTATAATATATCTATATATATATATATATATTTTAGGAATTATTAAAAAACTTCAATAAATCCTAGTTTCATATAAACAATAATTTATAACTTAATGAAATTACAAAAACAATTATAAATAATTATTTATATGAAATATTATTTACAAATTTATTGTGTTTCAGCATCAATATTCAATAAATCTTATATCTTATCTATATAGATTGATTATTTGTCATTTTTAAGAATTTAATTGCATGAATTATATAAGATAGAATATAATTTATATTAATAGTAAGTCACATTTTTTGTTTATAAATTAGTAATTTCTAGCGTCCTAAGTAAAGTATAAACTGACTAATCACTAGTTTCACTTAAACAAATGTTTTTCTGCTTCTACCCGCTTATCATTTCCTAATTTTTGATTGATCGTCTATTCATTCCTTTTAATATCGTCCTTCACTCGCGTTTCTGGACTCTGGTTTATTTTTTAGTTGAACAATTTAATATTACTTTGGTAAGGAGACAGATTTACAATTCAGTTTCACCTTTCTCGATTTCGCTTAACATGTTTACATACTAAACCAAATACTTCTACATTTCTGTGATGGTCTTCATTAGCAATACCATTTCATCCTACATCTCAATATGAAGTAACAATAATTTATATTTAACGATCCCTTCGTTCAATTTTACCACAGCAATTTACCCTTATGTTCTTGAATTCTTAGCATCTTATTCTCTTTAATGCAATCCAGAACAAAATATAATAATATCTTATTTGAGGTATAAAATCAGGTGGTATTTCTACATCTACAGCAATTCTTTGCCAAATATTCAATATATAGGATCAATTGATGATTCGATTGCCAAGTGATTTTCAATTAGCATGGCTTATTCTTCTCAGTCCTCTCGATCTTCACTTCGTATTATATATTGTTTCGTAATTAAGATGCTAATATGACAAAACTTAAGAAGCTAATTAAGAACAAAGATTGGGTGATAATTTCAATTAAAATATATTATTATTATTGAAGGAAATTAATGATTATTAGGATAGTATCAATTTATACACCATGATTAGTTTATTAAAGAGAGACAATTGATCGAGCTTATGGTTTAAATAATAAAGCCACACATTTGTTTATTTTGAGCCGATAAAATTATAATTAAACTTAATTATTCTTAACCTCCATTCTTCGATCTTAATTTACTAATGGAGTTTATCTCTACCTACTATCTTACAAATAGAGTTAAAAAACCTGCGTCAATTCCTTAAGTGCTATGGCAAAATAGTCAATTTACCCTACTTCTTAAACCGAAGATTTCCAAAACTCGGTATACCTTTCTATCTTAAAGTTAATCCGAAATTGACAGTTTTTATAAATCCTTGGCAGCTAATAATAATTCTTTTCCACAGATCTCTCCCAGTAGACTCCTATACTTTCTAATCTATAATTCCAATCATTATATCCTAATGAGTAATGCCCTGAACTTTCATAACTATATAGTTATTGATTCTCTCATTCTTAAGTTACAGTTCATCAATTTATTTCTTGCATATTTCCATGATATTCTCTAATGCAATTTTCACGTGTCGAATCATTGTGTCTATTCTTAGAGATTAAACTCCTCTTATAATTTGCGCTATCATTCGATACAAAGCTACCTCTCATTAACTCCTTTTTTTCTTAAAATATTTTCACCAATACTTTATCTATCTTATTTCTAGTGCTAAGACCGCAGACTATAATTCCCATTTTTTAATCCAACGACTTTATCACTTTCTTAATATATAACCTAACCAGACCTTTGGCTGAACTAATAACCTTTTCCTTAGAAAAAAAACAATACATAATCTTTTACACTAAAATTAATTTTAAATCTGATGATAAATATTGAATTTATTTATTTATTATAACTTCATTTATTTAAAATTCTAAGTAATTCAATTAATTTATCAATCAGATGGACCTCTCATTATTTTTGTAAAGAATCAAATGCCCTGTTGGTGTTAATCTACGTATTTTCTGTATCCTTCGTTGTTAGTGCTTTCACTGTTTATCTCTCTATTATCTTCCTTTGTTTGCTATTTTTTCCTCATTAACCGCCCCTATTAACTGATTTTTATAAGTTGTAATAATTTGTTGTGATACTTCGAATTTCCTTCCAATATTAATCGTTGAAAAGGAATAGTCTTTCATGATTTGATAAAACCCCAAGAGTATAATTTTAAGCAATTTGGGTGAATTAGTTGTAATTTGTAATTAAAATAAAGAAATAATAAGTTTTGATTTAAGTCGTCTACAAGTGACTTGCATCAATAATAATTCGAAATTACGAAAATATAATTTGTTTAATGTACTAAAACATGGAAAAAAAAGTTAAATCCCATTAGCTTAATTAGAGGGGTGTTTGAGATTAGTGAAAAATATATTTAAATGCTTAAATTATGAAAATGTTTTATCAATCACTTATCCAGTAAAATGTACCAATATCATGAATGTGGGAGTGAAGCTCGCGAACTAGAGCCATGCCATGACAACCCCATCGCTGACCTCTAGTGGGGGGATCTTACACATCCATAATGCTGTCGAAGGGAGGGATGTACTGCTTGGTCCTGACCCTATCATAGTAAGAGAAGATCTTGGCGATTCTGGCGTGGGTCTTCCTGCTATGGTCTGGTACAGTGGGAGCACTCCATTTTTCTATAATCGAATTTAAATTTTAATGTTTTAATCTTAATTAATTAAAATAGGGCAGCTGTTGAAACGATAATTAAACCCTTGATTTAATCTATTAAACGATCAAATATTTTAAACTTACAAAATCTCCCAGACTTTTTTGCCTTTCGAGTTTTTTAGGAAATGTTAAGCTAGAAGGGCCATCTTAAGGTCATTATGTAGCCCTTTGAAAACTAGGAGGAACTTGGGTGCTCGGGGCACACAGCACACGCCCTGGCGGAGTTGCGCTCAATTTTCATTTTCTCTATAAATTAAAAATAAATAAATATATTTAATTGATTAATTGATGTCCCCCAAATGTAATTGGTAAATAAACTAACCCATTCAGACCTCCTTGAGGCTCAGAAGGTGCTTTAGATCATCGACCAAGGAAGGAGTAAATGCCCAGGTGATCGAACCCATGTCACAATTAGGGGTAAGAGATTATAGTCAGCGGGGGTGCTGGAAGGTCTTTCTAGGGGAGTGGCTCAGGAAGATCTGCTTGATCTGTATAAGATTTTCTCCTAAGGCTACTAAGTTAAACTTCTCTAGATTTTAGAGGAAATCTCTAAATGAAATCGTAATAGCACCAGAGGAAATCCGTGAGGGTGTAGGCGTCGCTGGGCGAGGGGGGCTCTTATGAACATCTCCTGGAGGTCTTTATCAGCTGGCTTTTTGCTGGGCTTTTTAAAGATCTGTTGGTCCCTAGGTTATTAGTTGAGTGACCGTTAGGGATTTGTCCGTTAATTCTTAGGTTGTTTTATTTTCTCTCTAGTACTCACACCCACCACTCAGCCCTACTCGTTATCTGCTGCGGCTCATCGCAGAGACAAACGCGACACACACCCCTGCATGAAAGAAGTTAGGCGTAGAATCGGCACATTCTAAACCTGCATCCGCTGAGGGCGTCCTCTCCACCTGACTATCAGATAGTCTCAATGTCTCGTACATGGAGGTTTATGGGTTAGCTGTTAGGGTTTTTGCCTATAGTTAGTATAGGAGGCCCCCACCTCCGACCTCAGTCTCGTCATCTCTCGTAGGTACTGCCCCTCTCACTCCTATGGTCTCGTCCCTCGTTTCGTCATACAGCACCTCCTTCCCATCGTTGGAGTCCCTGGGGAAGGTGAGCTTGCGCAGCGAGAGTCGTAGCTCTATAGCACTGTCCAGCGTCTCCTTGTAATGGGTGATAACATTTTGGCCAAAGATGGTGGTGGCAATGTCCTGGATCTCTCTGGGGGATCTCTGGTTGGTCGACATGTTGTCAAGCAGGCAACGGAGCCTCGTCTCAAAGATGGCCACCTCAGGTAAGGGTGAAGGCTCTATTTGGGCCCGGAGGGTGGGTGGCAGCAGGTGGCGGTGGAGCTCCACCGATGGGGAGGACAGGAAGGGAATGATCTTGTGCGATACTGTATTATCTGGACTCAGCATCTTTGTTTGGACTGGGGTGTATATAAAACCCCTTGATTGAAATAAGATGGAATTTTTGAATAAGATTAAATTAATCCAATTAAGAATTTATTAAGAAATTTAATTAATTAAAAAAAGTAAATTTGTGTTTATAGTGTAGTGAATAATTGTGAATATTTGATTCACTGTTTTTGAACCTTTGAAGGCTATCCATTCAAGAAATAAATTGCTTCATTACCTATAGTGGTCCAATAAGGCCTATGATTGTGAGGTCTTCCAAATATCTCAGCATATTTTCGATTAGGAAGGAGCTGCTCAATATAGTCATATAATTAATCTGGTTTTTGGCTGACTAATCGAACTGGTGACAGTATGATATTGGGTACATTATGAGTAACTAATTCCTTCCCTCCACCCCTTCCTGCCAAGCCCTCCCCAGCAACCCTTCCATCATTTCCTACCCCCCCCCACCCCCCCACGGTCCCTAGCCCTACCCACACCAGACTTCTGCCAGTTACCATGTCTTTACCGGCTCAAATCCACTTGCCCGCCACGAAATGTCACACAGTTTCTCCTCACTCAATCCCATCTTCCCGCTTTCCCAACCCACTCGCTCCATACTTTTCTTGCCCCCCCTTCCCCTCCCCCCTTTCTTAATTTAATTCCACACTAGATTTCAAGATACCTCTAGCCCCAGCCATTCCCCCGAACTATCCCTCGTTTTTTGCAGTTGGAATCCCCCCCCCCAAATGAAAAAGTACCCGTTTTTTATAGTTTTAGGATAGGAATGTTTTTGAAAATTTCAATATCTTTAAGAATTTAATATCCGAGCTTACAAGCTGTATCATTCCAGGGAAGATCCATTACTATTGCATCAAGCAAATTTCATAATTCATTCACTTAATGACCTGAGAATATCTGGTTCCACATATTCTGATCTTTTATACATCCTTAGTATTAATGACTGTTCTTATTTGATCTTCGCATTCCCCACTTAAACTTTGATATGTTATACTAGCCATTGTTTATCCTGTCTATATATCTAATGGAATCTCTCCTAATCTTTTCTGATATTATTTTGATGACTATTTTTTAAGAAGTTTAGCTTCTCTTTATTGGGGTCTTAAATCTTTACCTGTGTAAATTTTTAACTCTCCAAATTCGTTAATTTAAGCTTTTCATTTTCTTCTCTTAGAATTTTAATTTACTCATTAAATAATCATTAAACTTCATCTTATACTTATTATAAATTAAGTTATTCTTGATTAAAAAAGTTAGTTTTTATAGAAAGTTACAATTGAAGCGATGAAATTTTATTAAACAAATCTTTGATTGTTTTATTTTTTCCATTAATTGTTCTTTGAAATCTTTTTATCTTTTCTTTCCTGCTAATAACTTATTTTTGCTTTTCTTTTTTATATGGTTTTCTTTCCATTTTTAGATTTGTATTTAATTCATTTCTTGCTTCATTTGTCTAATTTTTGCATCTATTTATTTGAAAATTTCTCGTGATTCATCTTTTAAGTACTTATTAATTTCGTTAATTTTCAAAAAAGAATACTCTCTGAACCATTTCTTAAACTATTGAAAGTTATCAAACTTGTACTTGATTGAAGTGATTTCTCTATTAGAAAGATTAAATTATTTTGATAATATTTTTGTATATCTTTTAAGGTCAATTTTTCACTATTTATTATCTATGGTATTTTAATTTAATTGTTTAATTCTATCCTTTGTATCATTGTTTTGAGAGACATTAGCACCTATTTATTCACTAAATTGAGGTTAAAATATTTGTTGATTAATTTCTTAAAATCCTGATTAAATTAATGGCTGGTCATTCTCAAGTTCATTTTTAGAATTTATAACTAAATTATTTGTTTAATCAATTTTCTCACAATCAGAATAGTACAGGTCTGATTAATCATTTTAGTCTGTTACAGTATCACTAGAAAAATCTTCCCAGTCATCCTCTTGATTTTAGTTAATTTATTCATTAAAATTTTGTAAGGACTGTAATTTAAGTTCATTATCAAAAGACTTCGTTTGAGTCAAAGTCATTATCAAACTATGACTCATCAATCAATTCATTAAAAAAGTTATTCATGTGAAAGAATTTTTGTAAAATATATAATTTTTGTATACCCAAGATGAATATATAAATCTAATTGGAAGTTACTATTTATTTAAATATCTAATACTAGGGTTATTAAAATATAATTAAATAAGAATAAATCTAAGGGTAGTTTATTATTTAATATTTTTAAATAAAGAGCTATTTATATAAAAACTCATATCCCATTAGATTTATTGATTCAAAAAATTAGTGAAAATTCAAAAATAACTATTTGGATATTCAAACTTATTGAAAATAAAATTTACCAATCCAGTTACAATGATGATAAAAATTATAAAAATTATTTATAAAAATGATGTTGAAATCACTATTCAGCGATTGCATAAATGCTTATTAATTATAAGCTTCAGATTATCAATTAAATAAGAAAACAATTTTATTGTAAAAACACAAAAATTTGGATTAAGATTATTAGTCAACTCTCTTGGGTAATTTACTTACCTTTCACAATTATTGTTGGGGAGTTTTCACTCTGAATGTAATATTAATCATAATTCTTTCTGATCTAAATGATTCAGACAGAGTGAATTAATCTAAATAAAAATGTTTTGGTTATCTACACAACGTATTCTCAACATCGTTTAGCATTAATATTAGTTGACTTTATGGTTTTAGAATGACCTATTTCCTGATAATAAAAATTTTTGAGTTATATGATAAAGACCTCTTTAAAATGATTAATGCCTTTCAATTCAACTTATTCCTATAGACTTTTTTACTATGTTAGCTAAATATGTTGTAAACAGCAGGAATAAAATTAGCATGACCATGAATTTTTTAATAATAAATGTGAAGAATATTTTTAAAGATAAATTTTAGCAAGAACAATTGTTTAAAATTTATGGATTTCAATTAGTTAACAAAGTCCGATGAAAAATTTAGGATGCAATTTACTTTGAAATAAGATTCATTTGATTTCAATAACCAATTTAAAGTTCAAAAGCTTTACTTTTTATTTAAACCAATATGGATATAATGTAAAGGGATTCCAAATGCTTGAACATCTTACACAATCATAGTAAAAATTTAAGTGTTCAATAAACAAATTTGTATATTTAAGGTAGCCATGGTTAAAGTTATCTTGAAGTAATTATGAAAAAACCATCAATGATTTAAGTTATTAAATAAATAAAAGTTATTCAGTATGCTTATTGAATTCTCTCCTTTACCTAAACTTACTCCATTATTTAGATAGACAAAGTTTCAGAGATAAATTTAAACTGAATTATGTAATAGTAATTTTAAGATGCTTATCAAAAGATTCCAAGAATTAATACAACTCGCTCATAAATAGGATAAAACTTTATCTGTTTGCTTTGATTAACTTTAAGAAAGGAAGATTATGTTAAGATAAATATGCAATAAGCTAAGCTGTGCCGATATTCAAAAGAAGTCCAATTTAAAACCAGTACTTTCAATCTGTATTTACAATTAACTGTTATGATCGTTTAACGATCTGACCCGCTAGATAAAAAATTATAAAAATTTTAAATTAAAAGAAGCAAAACAGGAACTAGAAAAATTAAACTGGAGATTTAATCATTGATAAATATAATCTTGCCTTATTCAAATAGGTTATAAGCTTAAAAACTTTAAAGAGTTTTACAATGCCTTCTGAAAAGATCCCTGAATCCACGAATAGTTAAGGCTACAATAATGACTACCAAGCTTTGCTAACAACTGGGCTCTATATAAATTAAAGATATTCTAAGAGTAAAAACAAACTTACTTTGTCAAAGCTTTGAGATTTATTGCAAATTATGAATCTTTTTTAATAAACGCAAAAAGTTTTTCGATAGGTGCCAAGTCAAATTAATATGGACCAAGAAAAGCTATTGGAATCTTGTACTTCCCTAATTTATCCCTGATATATTTACTTCTGTGATAAGCTGCGTTGTCAAGCATTAAAATTGTGGATTCCCTCCAGTTGCTATTATGTTTTTCTAAGTGTGACACAAGTTTTAAAATAAAAAACCAAATAGTCACGCTGTTGTTGTGGCCCTAGTTCAAGGTAAAATATAAATTTCCACCTGAGCTAATTGCTCCTATAATATTTACAGAGGATATTCTTCGAAAACTTGAATTATAGCGTTTTAATCCTTTGACTGACCAAGCTTTGCCTGGATTTTCAATCCATTAGATGCTGCTCTCATCAATATTTATTAGATTCAAACCCTTGTCAAGAATGCTAGCAAAGTTAAAAGCAGCAAGTTGTCTTTGAAAAATTGACTTTTAAGAATTTGTTCAGACATCAACTGAATAAACCTTTTTATAGCTTAAGCCTAATTATTATCGAACATATTTACTTAACCAGCTCAGAGAAACAGCAATATTAAACTTTTTTATGAGGGAAGATTACAAATCTTTGAGATTTGAAATTTTTTAACCAGTTGAGAGAAAGTTTTTTATGAATTCCTTTAAGCTATCAGGAATTTTTTAATTGCGCTTAATAGTCGTTCTCTTTTTATCGAGAATACTACATTGCTTCTCTTAGATAGCATTTCTAACTCTGTACTTAGTAACCCCATATCGTTTACATATATTTACCAGGCTACAACCGGATTCAAAATAAAGTTCCTAAATAGTTCAATCAAGTCACTTCTGTTTTTAAGAGAAACCTTGAGAGTTACTTTCATGATCTATTCCAAAGATTTCAGACTCTCCTCCCAATATTCAGGCGTTAAAGCTTGTCAGATATTACATCAATATTAGAATTCGGTTTTACTTGCATTTTGTGGAGGAACTCGCTAATCTCATTATTCAAATCCGACTCGGCATACTTTATTTTCTCTTAATCCAACTTATATCGTAAGTGAATTAGAGCGATAATTTTAACAGTCTCCTAAAATTAGGTTGAGGTTAGACACCCTATACTTTTGTCATTAAATTATGATAATTAAATCTACGATCTTGGATCATAACTTTATAAATCAAATCCTTCGTATTCGTCATTCTACTATAGGTGACTTTCAGATTCAGCAATGGAATCTTCGCCCCAATTCTCAAGGATGACATCATTTTCACTAATTGGTGAGTTGGTGAGGAGTTGAGTAGAGCATCCTAAATAAATTTTAATGCTGCCTCGTTCGGAAATTTGATCTCTTGATTCCTCAAGTTCGAGGTCGGATAAACTGGATTCTTAAGATTCATTATTCATCTTAAAATAATCAGTTAGCATTGATTGTGACTATTTCTTAGCCGTAAATGTTTTCATTTTATGCGGGGAGATTTTACTTCTTCAACAAAGAGGATTCCTTTATAGTGTTTTCCTATCGTGCTAGAATAGTTAATAGTAACCCTATTTAATATTATAATTAATTAAAAAGAATTTGTAGTCCATTTCTATACTTCACTGACAAGAAGGTAAATCAAATATATCTATTTTAATGATATGTGCAGATGCAGGGATAGTTGTCACGAGTTAACGTCCATTAAGTGCAAGAGAAGATTGGGAGTAAGAAAGAGCTACATGACTTCTTAGCATAGGAGTGAGGAGCTTATTTGCCAAAATTAGGATGTTGCAATGTTTATTTCCTTAAAAGCATCCTCAACGGTGAAAAAGAGGTAGATTTATGAAATTAATTTAGCTTTAGTACTTAAAAAGAAGTGATGTAATTGTAGCCGCTGTTCCCTAAATAGAGGGTCACTGCTGATGACTTCCTAGGGTATGCTCAACAAAAGCCCTCATTGCTGAAATTCCTCCCAGATCAGTGCGATTGGTTGCACTTGGACAAAAAGTGGATATGTGACATCCTTATGTCATTAGATAATGATGGTATCAACTAAATAATTTATGAGGCAAAGTAAAAAAGAAGGGAGAGACTTGATTAGACATAGAACTTAATTGTCCATATGAGACCAGAGTTTGCTCAAGCATTGAGCGAATCATTAAACTATAGCGGTAATAATTCAATTATTTTATACTCAAATAGTGTAAAAGGGAAAATCTGCTCATTTAATAAAACAAAGCTCATAGAGAAAGCGCAGAATGAAAGAGGTTGAAGAAGTTAAAGGCGAGGAGATCGCAATGAGAGGCAGCAAATAAAAGTATTTGCAGGAAAACAAAAGAATGAGGGATGAATTCAACGATATCAAAGCACTTATGGATGAGCTAGTAGGCTATAAGTAGCTCGTTCACTAACTTCATGACAATGGAGTTATTGATGGAGAGGGAAGGATTCTGTCTAATCAATAAAATCTAGACATGAATTGAGATTGAGATTGCGTGTTTATCTATTATTTAACTTAACAATTTAGCATTTATTCATTTAGTTTACGCTTAGCATTTTCATTGCTGATTTCATTTCTTGTCAACCATCAGTCTGAGCTGCTGCTCCTTGATTCATGAATCTTTTGACGTTTAACTTCCTCAGTTGGTGCTTTATTGGTTGCCGTAATTCGCTTTCCAGTTATTCTCCCATATTTTGACACAAAAGAGTCAGCTAACTTATTCTCAACCGCTTTTTAGTTTGATTTAGATTTCTCAAGTTTTGCTTTCTTTGAGGTTTACTTCTTCTTAGCTTACCCAATCGGTTATTTGAGTAAAGGTCCCATAGATTTCGAGTCTAATTCTATCGAAATTTTGCGCTCAGTCTTGATCTTTCTTCTGTTTGGTTCCACGGATGAATCAAGCATCTCGATAGAGCTATCCAAAGAATCCAAGGAGCTCAAGTTATTACTTTCCACTTGACCTTTCTGCTTTTGAATCTAAATCTAATCTTATTCATACTTGTACTGCTCTTTGCTATCGACCTTGCATTCTTCTGACACATTTCCTTCTGTAGGGTTTTCCTTCTAAACTTCCAACTCTGTCATTGATTAATTCTGCTTATGAAGCTCTTCAGATTCGTTTTATTTGCTCTATAATATGGATCTGTCGCTCTTGGAAGAATTAATTTTATTCAACTCTAAGATCTCATCTAATCTATCCACGGCTTTATTTTAATGAAGTTCCTAATTAAGGTCATCAACTTTCTTGCACCATTAATGATATCCTAGAGCAGTTTAAAGAGCAGCAGTTTTTATATGATTTTGATTTTCAATAAATTATTAGTGCAACGAAATAACCTGCTCCGCGGTTTCTTTTGAACCTTGCTTGTATATTACCTATTTGTAAGTTCTTTTTCTATGAAGACGACCTATTCTACCCAAGATTTATTCAGTCGATCTCAGGGAGAATATGTCGGCAACTATTAAAAATAAGCCACCATTTAATTCTATCTCATGAGTCGTCTTAAGATCTGTACCTCTCCCTTGTTATTCATTCAGGAGAAATACTCCGAACTAGCCATTATTGTTCTTGCTAACAAATTGATGATCGAATTAGGCCTCTACTTTTGTGCCTTTAACATTCTTCATTGGAAAGAATGGAACTTAAGCAAACTTTTTAAAGTGACCCTCAATCATAGAGTATGATTGCTGCGCTACTATAATTACTGGCGTAAGCTTGCAATAATGGGCGGAGATTTCGAAAACTCTCTTACAATAGTCTAGTTAGCTTGATGTGATGAGTTCCTGGTGAAGCTTCACTCTTTTATCACCAACAATCGAGCTTAACTTTGGAAACATTATTTCCTCTGTTCCGAATGCTATTTTCAGACAATTTAATTCTTTTGTTGTAAGTTGTGATCCAGTAAAACCGGTAACGCTGTAAGCAGAGCGATAAAATTTAAGCTAGCTTTCTATTTGCTTTACATTCCCTTCGAATAAAATCCAATCATACTCGTCAATGATAACGATTGCTTGCTTCCAAATATTTAGAAACTCTGGAAGCTCCATAACGCTCTCGATATACTTTTGACTTAAATAGTAGACCCCAATTTTATTTTCATATTAGTTCACGTTGACGTTCAAACCTAAACTCGTGATTATGCTTTCAAACTTCTTCTCGTCTCTCAAAACTAAATGCTCATTTTTGCCTACTACAAAGACAATTTTTTAATCAATTTTCGATTTAAGAGCAGCTAAAGTTGAGCAGAGCAGCGTCTTCCCGTTACCAACGCCAAAGTTTATAAATGAATACTAGGTATCCTCCCAAATCAAGTAATTGATGCAAAGTCTCTATAGCATGAGAAATTTAAATCCCAATATCTGTTAAAGTCTTAGCATTTGCCGTGAATCAGCAAAAGCTTTTTAAACTAGCGGTTTTTGCAAATTAGTTTACGGATAAAGATAAAACATTCAACTTTTTAAATTGACTTAGCAGTTTCTTTTACTCATTTTCGTTAAAGTCACAAGTCTTATTAGGAATGTTTAAAAGCTAATTTAACTTTGTGAAGTCAGCTTTTAAGCAATCTTAGATCACGTCCCTCCTGTTTCTTACACCTTTCTCAAATTATATGAAAGCAAGATTCTTCCCTAAATCTGATATAGCATCCAATTTTGAGACCCATAGTGGATTTCTCTATTTTAGCTCTAATGAAATCTATTATAGATAATGTATGAAATCATCCTGATCGATGAAGTCCCATTTCTAAACAAAAATTTCTGTCATTGTTTAAATGAATTTGTCAAGTTTTTAATAGGAGGATGGCCTTGACAAAGCACAAATCTGAATAAAGTCTCCAACCACATTGATAGGCACATCTCTTATCAATCTAAGGCCTATTCCTCTTTTAGAACTTAAATGAAAGCTTTATTTAGACTTAAGAGTGTGTTAGGTAAAAGTCGGACTGCTTGAGAGTCTATTTTGAACTATTAGAAAGTTCCAATCATGAGTGGAATTATTCCAATATTCGTCTTATCAAGCTTTTAAAGTTCATCTTGCAGCTTTAACAAATAATCAGGTTCATTGATGAATATATAATTCGCTAGACCAAGCGCTTATTCTGTGTTTGGTCATTAAGCTAACAATGCTAAAGCGCTTCTCAACAAAGAGTCATCAACCTCAATGATTTCGTATCTGTAGTAGAGTAGTGAGGATACAAAGAGCCTTGTCTTTATCTGCAAACTTGCCTGAGCTCTCTGATTTAACTCAAAAATTATTCTGAACATATCCTCGTAGAGATTTTCAGAGCAAGCAGTTTTAAGATTTTGCAAAAATTCCAACAGACTCTGACTATTTCGATTAAATATTTTCCAAATAAAGTCTTGCCTTTCGTTTGGTTTCAAGATCATGTACTCTCGAATGTAAATCGAAGTAATTTCAGATTGAATTTTAGCACCATAGTTAACCTGTGAATTATGAGCTTCTATCTAGGCTTCGTTGCCATCTATATTCTTAAGATTGTTCAAATGGTCGCTGGCTACTTTTGACTTTGGCGGCAAATTTTCTCCTGCATCATTGAGGGAACAAATTTTAATATTTTTAACAGATTTAGCCTGGCTTTGAGTAGTCTTATTTAATATGAACTTGTTAACAAATCTGGATATATCTTTGCTTCCAATGAGAGGCTTAAACTCATCCATTGCCAGTATCTAATCAATATCGTAGATGTGATGAGGCAAGATAAGCTTAGCTTTATCAACGAGGTCAGGATATTATGCTCCCTCATATTTTGACCTCCTGCCCCTCTTGCTCGCTGTTGTCAGTGTATCTTGTTGAATTTCTCCAGCAGCATTCGTACTTTTTTATTGTTATAGAGGATGTGATCTGAGGGACCCTCTTTCTGATGAGCAGTCGCTCTATTATAAAGGATTTGCTTAATCATTGAATGAATTGCTGTCCTGAAATTTATCAGGCTGATCAGCTGGGTTTTCTGTTTTTTGCATAATAAAGGCGGGCAATTAAGAATTTAACTTAATAAAATTTAAATGATTATTTTTAAATATGTGGTTCTTAATTCATACTTAATTAAAATTTACTTGTCTTATTTGCAAAATACCCCCTCTGTGACGCCTTTATTCACTTTTTCTCATTTCACTTTGATTTTCAGCATGTAGAAGATTCGCGTTTATAAGATATCGGTAACTTATGCTGATACTTAACAGGATGAGTGCACTCGCCTTATCAGTTGAGGCTACCTACTCAATTCATAGTCTAATAAATGAGTGTATTTTTCTGAAATTTACTTAATTAGTTAATTGGACCTTACAGTTCTTCAAACATCCTGGCGTTCCACGCTTTATCATATCAAATTGATAGCTTTAATAAAACAACAATCGCTAGGTTGTTTAATTTTATTATTGCAAGGATCATGAAAAAAGTTGCATCTCGCCATATATTCAGAGATTAATGAGTAATTAAGCAAGTTTAAACTATATTAATGATAAAATTGGCAATATATTATTATTAAATATCCATACCATAACAAACTATTATAAAACTTCTTTTTAATAAGATTGAATGCATCTAACTATCGAAGAAAGGTACGAAGTCCTATGAGCAATGTATATTTTCCTCCAAAATCAAACCAGATCAGCCTAAAAAATTTAACTCTCACATTAAGCTTAACTATCCTTAATTAATCATTGTCTTAAATATTTAATTGATTAATTAATAATTACACTCTTAAATAAGTTATTTTTCTTTAGTATTGTAGCATTTGAAGTGATTAAACGATTTTTTTCATAGAGATTTTATGCCATATCAACCAATATATTATGTACTTTTGACCTTTTTTGATCCTTATGTAAAATTTACTCATACTTTGTCAAGTTATTTGGGCATAAATGGCTGTATTTAAATTAATCAAAGCGTAATAGAACACCCATATGCAATTAGTATTGTAGCATTTGAAGTGATTAAACGATTTTTTTCATAGAGATTTTATGCCATATCAACCAATATATTATGTACTTTTTACCTTTTTTGATCCTCATGTAAATTTACTTATACTTTGTCAAGTGTTTTGGGCATAAATGGCTGTATTTAAATTAATCAAAGCGTAATAGAACACCCATATGCAATGTTAATTGTAGCTTTTGAAGTGATTAAACGATTTTTTTCATAGAGATTTTATGCCATATCAACCAATATATTATGTACTTTTGACATTTTTGTTATCCTCATGTAAAATTTTCTGCTATAGCTTTGTCAAGTGTTTTGGGCATAAATGGCTGTATTTAAATTAATCAAAGCGTAATAGAACACCCATATGCAATGTTAATTGTAGCTTTTGAAGTGATTAAACGATTTTTTTCATAGAGATTTTATGCCATATCAACCAATATATTATGTACTTTTGACATTTTTGTTATCCTCATGTAAAATTTACTTATACTTTGTCAAGTGTTTTGGGCATAAATGGCTGTATTTAAATTAATCAAAGCGTAATAGAACACCATATGCAATGTTAATTGTAGCATTTGAAGTGATTAAACGATTTTTTTCATAGAGATTTTATGCCATATCAACCAATATATTATGTACTTTTGACCTTTTTTGATCCTTATGTAAAATTTACTCATACTTTGTCAAGTTATTTGGGCATAAATGGCTGTATTTAAATTAATCAAAGCGTAATAGAACACCCATATGCAATGTTAATTGTAGCATTTGAAGTGATTAAACGATTTTTTTCATAGAGATTTTATGCCATATCAACCAATATATTATGTACTTTTGACCTTTTTTGATCCTTATGTAAAATTTACTCATACTTTGTCAAGTTATTTGGGCATAAATGGCTGTATTTAAATTAATCAAAGCGTAATAGAACACCCATATGCAATGTTAATTGTAGCATTTGAAGTGATTAAACGATTTTTTTCATAGAGATTTTATGCCATATCAACCAATATATTATGTACTTTTGACCTTTTTTGATCCTTATGTAAAATTTACTTATACTTTGTCAAGTGTTTTGGGCATAAATGGCTGTATTTAAATTAATCAAAGCGTAATAGAACACCCATATGCAATGTTAATTGTAGCTTTTGAAGTGATTAAACGATTTTTTTCATAGAGATTTTATGCCATATCAACCAATATATTATGTACTTTTGACATTTTTGTTATCCTCATGTAAAATTTACCTTATACTTTGTCAAGTGTTTTGGGGCATAAATGGCTGTATTTAAATTAATCAAATAGCGTAATAGAAGTCACCCATATGCAATGTTAATTGTAGCTTTTGAAGTGATTAAACGATTTTTTTCATAGAGATTTTATGCCATATCAACCAATATATTATGTACTTTTGACATTTTTGTTATCCTCATGTAAAATTTACTTATACTTTGTCAGCGTGTTTTGGGCATATATGGCTGGTATTTAAATTAAATCAAAGCGTAAATAGAACCACCCATATGCAATGTTAATTGTAGCTTTTGAAGTGATTAAACGATTTTTTTCATAGAGATTTTATGCCATATCAACCAATATATTATGTACTTTTGACATTTTTGTTATCCTCATGTAAAATTTACTTATACTTTGTCAAGTGTTTTGGGCATAAATGGCTGTATTTAAATTAATCAAAGCGTAATAGAACACCCATATGCAATGTTAATTGTAGCATTTGAAGTGATTAAATGATTTTTTTCATAGAGACTTTATGCCATATCAACCAATATATTATGTACTTTTGACCTTTTTTGATCCTCATGTAAAATTTACTTATACTTTGTCAAGTTATTTGGGCATAAATGGCTATATTTAAATTAATCAAAGCGTAATTGAACACCCATATGCAATGTTAATTGTAGCATTTGAAGTGATTAAACGATTTTTTTCATAGATATTTTATGCCATATCAACCAATATATTATGTACTTTTGACCTTTTTTGATCCTCATGTAAAATTTACTTATACTTTGTCAAGTTATTTGGGCATAAATGGCTGTATTTAAATTAATCAAAGCGTAATAGAACACCCATATGCAATTAGAATTGTAGCATTTGAAGTGATTAAACGATTTTTTTCATAGAGATTTTATGCCATATCAACACCAATATATTATGTACCTTTTGACCTTTTTTGATCCTCATGTAAAATTTACTTATACTCTGTCAAGTGTTTTGGGCATAAATGGCTGTATTTAAATTAATCAAAGCGTAATAGAACACCCATATGCAATTAGAATTGTAGCATTTGAAGTGATTAAACGATTTTTTTCATAGAGATTTTATGCCATATCATACCAATATATTATGTAACTTTTGACCTTTTTTGATCCTCATGTAAAATTTACTTATACTCTGTCAAGTGTTTTGGGCATAAATGGCTGTATTTAAATTAATCAAAGCGTAATAGAACACCCATATGCAATTAGAATTGTAGCATTTGAAGTGATTAAACGATTTTTTTCATAGAGATTTTATGCCATATCAACCAATATATTATGTACTTTTGACCTTTTTTGATCCTCATGTAAAATTTACTTATACTTTGTCAAGTGTTTTGGGCATAAATGGCTGTATTTAAATTAATCAAAGCGTAATAGAACACCCA
>ARYC01020021.1:0-14694 GCA_000711775.1 Oxytricha trifallax
TGACTCATCAATCAATTCATTAAAAAAGTTATTCATGTGAAAGAATTTTTGTAAAATATATAATTTTTGATATACCCAAGATGAATATATAAATCTAATTGGAAGTTATTATTTATTTAAATATCTAATACTAGGGTTATTAAAATATAATTAAATAAGAATAAATCTAAGGGTAGTTTATTATTTAATATTTTTAAATAAAGAGCTATTTATATAAAAACTCATATCCCATTAGATTTATTGATTCAAAAAATTAGTGAAAATTCAAAAATAACTATTTGGATATTCAAACTTATTGAAAATAAAATTTACCTATCCAGTTACAATGATGATTAAAATTAAAACAATTAATTTATAAAAATGATGTTGAAATCACTATTCAGCGATTGCATAAATGCTTATTAATTATAAGCTTCAGATTATCAATTAAATAAGAAAACAATTTTATTGTAAAAACACAAAAATTTGGATTAAGATTATTAGTCAACTCTCTTGGGTAATTTACTTACCTTTCACAATTATTGTTGGGGAGTTTTCACTCTGAATGTAATATTAATCATAATTCTTTCTGATCTAAATGATTCAGACAGAGTGAATTAATCTAAATAAAAATGTTTTGGTTATCTACACAACGTATTCTCAACATCGTTTAGCATTAATATTAGTTGACTTTATGGTTTTAGAATGACCTATTTCCTGATAATAAAAATTTTTGAGTTATATGATAAAGACCTCTTTAAAATGATTAATGCCTTTCAATTCAACTTATTCCTATAGACTTTTTTACTATGTTAGCTAAATATGTTGTAAACAGCAGGAATAAAATTAAGCATGACCATGAATTTTTTTATAATAAATGTGAAGGATATTTTTAAAGATAAATTTTAGCAAGAACAATTGTTTTAAATTTATGGATTTCAATTAGGTAACAAAGTCCGATGAAAAATTTAGGATGCAATTTACTTTGAAATAAGATTCATTTGATTTCAATTAACCAATTTAAAGTTCAAAAGCTTTACTTTTTATTTAAACCAATATGGATATAATGTAAAGGGATTCCAAATGCTTGAACATCTTACACAATCATAGTAAAAATTTAAGTGTTCAATAAACAAATTTGTATATTTAAGGTAGCCATGGTTAAAGTTATCTTGAAGTAATTATGAAAAAACCATCAATGATTTAAGTTATTAAATAAATAAAAGTTATTCAGTATGCTTATTGAATTCTCTCCTTTACCTAAACTTACTCCATTATTTAGATAGACCAAAGTTTCAGAGATAAATTTAAACTGAATTATGTAATAGTAATTTTAAGATGCTTATCAAAAGATTCCAAGAATTTATACAACTCGCTCATAAATAGGATAAAACTTTATCTGTTTGCTTTGATTAACTTTAAGAAAGGAAGATTATGTTAAGATAAATATGCAATAAGCTAAGCTGTGTCGATATTCAAAAGAAGTCCAATTTAAAACCAGTACTTTCACTCTGTATTTACAGTTAACTGTTATGATCGTTTAATGATCTGACCCGCTAGATAAAAAATTATAAAAATTTTAAATTAAAAGAAGCAAAACAGGAACTAGAAAAATTAAACTGGAGATTTAATCATTGATAAATATAATTTTGCCTTATTCAAATAGGTTATAAGCTTAAAAACTTTAAAGAGTTTTACAATGCCTTCTGAAAAGATCCCTGAATCCACGAATAGTTAAGGCTACAATAATGACTACCAAGCTTTGCTAACAACTGGGCTCTATATAAATTAAAGATATTCTAAGAGTAAAAACAAACTTACTTTGCCAAAGCTTTGAGATTTATTGCAAATTATGAATCTTTTTTAATAAACGCAAAGAGTTTTTCGATAGGTGCCAAGTCAAATTAATATGGACCAAGAAAAGCTATTGGAATCTTGAACTTCCCTAATTTATGCCTGATATATTTACTTCTGTGATAAGCTGCGTTGTCAAGCATTAAAATTGTGGATTCCCTCCAGTTGCTATTATGTTTTTCTAACTGTGACACAAGTTTTAAAATAAAAAACCAAATAGTCATGCTGTTGTTGTGGCCCTAGTTCAAGGTAAAATATAAATTTCCACCTGAGCTAATTGCTCCTATAATATTTACAGAGGATATTCTTCGAAAACTTGAATTATAGCGTTTTAATCCTTTGACTGACCAAGCTTTGCCTGGATTTTCAATCCATTAGATGCTGCTCTCATCAATATTTATTAGATTCAAACCCTTGTCAAGAATGCTAGCAAAGTTAAAAGCAGCAAAGTTGTCTTTGAAAAATTGACTTTTAAGAATTTGTTCAGACATTAACTGAATAAACCTTTTTATAGCTTAAGCCTAATTATTATCGAACATATTTACTTAACCAGCTCAGAGAAACAGCAATATTAAACTTTTTTATGAGGCAAGATTACAAATCTTTGAGATTTGAAATTTTTTAACCAGTTGAGAGAAAGTTTTTTATGAATTCCTTTAAGCTATCAGAAATTTTTTAATTGCGCTTAATAGTCGTTCTATCTTTATCGAGAATACTACATTGCTTCTCTTAGATAGCATTTCTAACTCTGTACTTAGTAACCCCATATCGTTTACATATATTTACCAGGCTACAACCGGATTCAAAATAAAGTTCCTAAATAGTTCAATCAAGTCACTTCTGTTTTTAAGAGAAACCTTGAGAGTTACTTTCATGATCTATTCCAAAGATTTCAGACTCTCCTCCAATATTCAGGCGTTAAAGCTTGTCAGATATTACATCAATATTAGAATTCGGTTTTACTTGCATTTTGTGGAGGAACTCGCTAATCTCATTATTCAAATCCGACTCGGCATACTTTATTTTCTCTTAATCCAACTTATATCGTAAGTGAATTAGAGCGATAATTTTAACAGTCTCCTAAAATTAGGTTGAGGTTAGACACCCTATACTTTTGTCATTAAATTATGATAATTAAATCTACGATCTTGGATCATAACTTTATAAATCAAATCCTTCGTATTCGTCATTCTACTATAGGTGACTTTCAGATTCAGCAATGGAATCTTCGCCCCAATTCTCAAGGATGACATCATTTTCACTAATTGGTGAGTTTGTGAGGAGTTGAGTAGAGCATCCTAAATAAATTTTAATGCTGCCTCGTTCGGAAATTTGATCTCTTGATTCCTCAAGTTCGAGGTCGGATAAACTGGATTCTTAAGATTCATTATTCATCTTAAAATAATCAGTTAGCATTGATTGTGACTATTTCTTAGCAGTAAATGTTTTCATTTTATGCGGGGAGATTTTACTTCTTCAACAAAGAGGATTCCTTTATAGTGTTTTCCTATCGTGCTAGAATAGTTAATAGTAACCCTATTTAATATTATAATTAATTAAAAAGAATTTGTAGTCCATTTCTATACTTCACTGACAAGAAGGTAAATCAAATATATCTATTTTAATGATATGTGCAGATGCAGGGATAGTTGTCACGAGTTAACGTCCATTAAGTGCAAGAGAAGATTGGGAGTAAGAAAGAGCTACATGACTTCTTAGCATAGGAGTGCGGAGCTTATTTGCCAAAATTAGGATGTTGCAATGTTTATTTCCTTAATAGCATCCTCAACGGTGAAAAAGAGGTAGATTTATGAAATTAATTTAGCTTTAGTACTTAAAAAGAAGTGATGTAATTGTAGCCGCTGTTCCCTAAATAGAGGGCCTCACTGCTGATGACTTCCTAGGGTATGCTCAACAAAAGCCCTCATTGCTGAAATTCCTCCCAGATCAGTGCGATTGGTTGCACTTGGACAAAAAGTGGATATGTGACATCCTTATGTCATTAGATAATGATGGTATCAACTAAATGATTTATGAGGCAAAGTAAAAAAGAAGGGATAGACTTGATTAGACATAGAACTTAATTGTCCATATGAGGCCAGAGTTTGCTCAAGCATTGAGCGAATCATTAAACTATAGCGGTAATTATTCATTTATTTTATACTGAAATAGTGTAAAAAGGAAAATCTGCTCATTTGATTAAACAAAGCTCTTAGAGAAAGCGCAGAATGAAAGAGGTGGAAGAAGTTAAAGGCGAGGAGATTGCAATGAGAGGCAGCAAATAAAAGTATTTGCAGGAAAACAAAAGAATGAGGGATGAATTCAACGATATCAAAGCACACATGGATGAGCTAGTAGGCTATAAGTAGGCTCGTTTACTAACTTCATATGACAATGGAGTTATTGATGGAGAGGGAAGGATTCTGTCTAATCAATAAAATCTAGACATGAATTGAGATTGAGATTGCCTGTTTATATATTATTTAACTTAACAATTTAGCATTTATTCATTTAGTTTACGCTTAGCATTTTCATTGCTGATTTCATTTCTTGTCAACCCATCAGTCTGAGCTGCTGCTCCTTGATTCATGAATCTTTTGACGTTTAACTTCCTCAGTTGGTGCTTTATTGGTTGCCGTAATTCGCTTTCCAGTTATTCTCCCATATTTTGACACAAAAGAGTCAGCTAACTTATTCTCAACCGCTTTTTAGTTTGATTTAGATTTCTCAAGTTTTGCTTTCTTTGAGGTTTACTTCTTCTTAGCTTACCCAATCGGTTATTTGAGTAAAGGTCCCATAGATTTCGAGTCTAATTCTATCGAAATTTTGCGCTCAGTCTTGATCTTTCTTCTGTTTGGTTCCACGGATGAATCAAGCATCTCGATAGAGCTATCCAAAGAATCCAAGGAGCTCAAGTTATTACTTTCCACTTGACCTTTCTGCTTTTGAATCTAAATCTAATCTTATTCATACTTGTACTGCTCTTGCTATCGACCTTGCATTCTTCTGACACATTTCCTTCTGAAGGGTTTTCCTTCTAAACTTCCAACTCTGTCATTTATTAATTCTGCTTATGAAGCTCTTCAGATTCGTTTTATTTGCTCTATAATATGGATCTGTCGCTCTTGGAAGAATTAATTTTATTCAACTCTAAGATCTCATCTAATCTATCCACGGCTATATTTTAATGAAGTTCCTAATTAAGGTCATCAACTTTCTTGCACCATTAATGATATCCTAGAGCAGTTTAAAGAGCAGCAGTTTTTATATGATTTTGATTTTCAATAAATTATTAGTGCAACGATATAACCTGCTCCGCGGTTTCTTTTGAACCCTGCTTGTATATTACCTATTTGTAAGTTCCTTTCTATGAAGACGACCTATTCTACCCAAGATTTATTCAGTCGATCTCAAGGAGAATATGTCGGCAACTATTAAAAATAAGCCACCATTTAATTCTATCTCATGAGTCGTCTTAAGATCTGTACCTCTCCCTTGTTATTCATTCAGGAGAAATACTCCGAACTAGCCATTATTGTTCTTGCTAACAAATTGATGATCGAATTAGGCCTCTACTTTTGTGCCTTTAACATTCTTCATTGGAAAGAATGGAACTTAAGCAAACTTTTTAAAGTGACCCTCAATCATAGAGTATGATTGCTGCGCTACTATAATTACTGGCGTAAGCTTGCAATAATGGGCGGAGATTTCGAAAACTCTCTTACAATAGTCTAGTTAGCTTGATGTGATGAGTTCCTGGTGAAGCTTCACTCTTTTATCACCAACAATCGAGCTTAACTTTGGAAACATTATTTCCTCTGTTCCGAATGCTATTTTCAGACAATTTAATTCTTTTGTTGTAAGTTGTGATCCAGTAAAACCGGTAACGCTGTAAGCAGAGCGATAAAATTTAAGCTAGCTTTCTATTTGCTTTACATTCCCTTCGAATAAAATCCAATCATACTCGTCATGATAACGATTGCTTGCTTCCAAATATTTAGAAACTCTGGAAGCTCCATAACGCTCTCGATATACTTTTGACTTAAATAGTAGACCCCAATTTTATTTTCATATTAGTTCACGTTGACGTTCAAACCTAAACTCGTGATTATACTTTCAAACTTCTTCTCGTCTCTCAAAACTAAATGCTCATTTGCCTACTACAAAAACTATTTTTTGATTAAGTTTCGATTTAAGAGCAGCTAAAGTTGAGCAGAGCAGTGTCTTACCGTTACCAACGCCAAAGTTTATAAATGAATACTAGGTATCCTCCCAAATCAAGTAATTAATGCAAAGTCTCTATAGCATGAGAAATTTAAATCACAATATCTGTTAAAGTCTTAGCATTTGCCGTGAATCAGCAAAAGCTTTTAAACTAGCGGTTTTTGCAAATTAGTTTACGGATAAAGATAAAACATTCAACTTTTAAATTGACTTAGCAGTTTCTTTTACTCATTTTCGTTAAAGTCACAAGTCTTATTAGGAATGTTTAAAAGCTAATTTAACTTTGTGAAGTCAGCTTTTAAGCAATCTTAGATCACGTCCCTCCTGTTTCTTACACCTTTCTCAAATTATATGAAAGCAAGATTCTTCCCTAAATCTGATATAGCATCCAATTTTGAGACCCATAGTGGATTTCTCTATTTTAGCTCGAAGGAAATCTATTATAGATAATGTGTGAAATCATCCTGATCAATGAAGTCCCATTTCTAAACAAAAATTTCTGTCATTGTTTAAATGAAATTGTCAAGTTTTTAATAGGAGGATGGCATTGACAAGCACAAATCTGAATAAAGTCTCCAACCACATTGATAGGCACATCTCTTATCAATCTAAGGCCTAATCCTCTTTTAGAACTTAAATGAAAGCTTTATTAAGACTTAAGAGTGTGTTAGGTAAAAGTCGGACTGCTTGAGAGTCTATTTTAACTATTAGAAAGTCCCAATCATGAGTGGAATTATTCCAATATTCGTCTTATCAAGCTTTTAAAGTTCATCTTGAAGCTTTAACAAATAATCAGGCTCATTGATGAATATATAATTCGCTAGACCAAGCGCTTATTCTGTGTTTGGTCATTAAGCTAACAATGCTAAAGCGCTTCTCAACAAAGAGTCATCAACCTCAATGATTTCGTATCTGTAGTAGAGTAGTGAGGATACAAAGAGCCTTGTCTTTATCTGCAAACTTGCCTGAGCTCTCTGATTTAACTCAAAAATTATTCTGAACATATCCTCGTAGAGATTTTCAGAGCAAGCAGTTTTAAGATTTTGCAAAAATTCCAACAGACTCTGACTATTTCGATTAAATATTTTCCAAATAAAGTCTTGCCTTTCGTTTGGTTTCAAGATCATGTACTCTCGAATGTAAATCGAAGTAATTTCAGATTGAATTTTAGCACCATAGTTAACCTGTGAATTATGAGCTTCTAACTAGCCTTCGTTGCCTTCTATATTCTTAAGATTGTTCAAATGGTCGCTGGCTACTTTTGACTTTGGCGGCAAATTTTCTCCTGCATCATTGAGGGAACAAATTTTAATATTTTTAACAGATTTAGCCTGGCTTTGAGTAGTCTTATTTAATATGAACTTGTTAACAAATCTGGATATATCTTTGCTTCCAATGAGAGGCTTAAACTCATCCATTGCCAGTATCTAATCAATATCGTAGATGTGATGAGGCAAGATAAGCTTAGCTTTATCAACGAGGTCAGGATATTATGCTCCCTCATATTTTGACCTCCTGCCCCTCTTGCTCGCTGTTGTCAGTGTATCTTGTTGAATTTCTCCAGCAGCATTCGTACTTTTTTATTGTTATAGAGGATGTGATCTGAGGGACCCTCTTTCTGATGAGCAGTCGCTCTATTATAAAGGATTTGCTTAATCAATGAATGAATTGCTGTCCTGAAATTTATAAGGCTGATCAGCTGGGTTTTCTGTTTTTTGCATAATAAAGGCGGGCAATTAAGAATTTAACTTAATAAAATTTAAATGATTATTTTTAAAAATGTGGTTCTTAATTCATACTTAATTAAAATTTACTTGTCTTATTTGCAAAATACCCCCTCTGTGACGCCTTTATTCACTTTATCTCATTTCACTTTGATTTTCAGCATGTAGAAGATTCGCGTTTATAAGATATCGGCAACTTATGCTGATACTTAACAGGATGAGTGCACTCGCCTTATCAGTTGAGGCTACCTACTCAATTCATAATCTAATAAATCAGTAGATTTTTCTGAAATTTACTTAATTAGTTAATTGGACCTTACAGTTCTTCAAACATCCTGGCGTTCCACGCTTTATCATATCAAATTGATGGCTTTAATAAAACAACAATCGCTAGGTTGTTTAATTTTATTAATGCAAGGATCATGAAAAAAGTTGCATCTCGCCATATATTCAGAGATTTATGAGTAATTAAGCAAGTTTAAACTATATTAAGGATAAAATTGGCAATATATTATTATTAAATATCCATACCATAACAAACCATTATAAAACTTCTTTTTAATAAGATTGAATGCATCTAACTATCGAAGAAAGGTACGAAGTCCTATGAGCAATGTAAATTTTCCTCAAAAATCAAACCAGATCAGCCTAAAAAATTTTACTCTCAAATTAAGCTTAACTATCCTTAATTAATCATTGTCTTAAATATTTAATTCATTAATTAATAATAACACTCTTAAATAAGTTATTTTTCTTTACATTGTAGCATTTGAGTATTAAACGATTTTTCATAGAGATTTTATGCCATAACAACAATTTATGTACTTTTGACCTTTTTTGATCCTCATGTAAAATTTACTTATACTCTGTCAAGTGTTTTGGGCATAAATGGCTGTATTAAAATTAATCAAAGCGTAATAAAACACCCATATGCAATGAGAATTGTAGCATTTGAAGTGATTAAACGATTTTTTTCATAGAGATTTTATGCCATATCAACCAATATATTATGTACTTTTGACCTTTTTTGATCCTCATGTAAAATTTACTTATACTCTGTCAAGTGTTTTGGGCATAAATGGCTGTATTTAAATTAATCAAAGCGTAATAGAACACCCATATGCAATGAGAATTGTAGCATTTGAAGTGATTAAACGATTTTTTTCATAGAGATTTTATGCCATATCAACCAATATATTATGTACTTTTGACATTTTTTGATCCTCATGTAAAATTTACTTATACTCTGTCAAGTGTTTTGGGCATAAATGGCTGTATTTAAATTAATCAAAGCGTAATAGAACACCCATATGCAATTAGAATTGTAGCATTTGAAGTGATTAAACGATTTTTTTCATAGAGATTTTATGCCATAGCAAACAATATATTATGGACTTTTGACCTTTTTTGATCCTCATGTAAAATTTACTTATACTCTGTCAAGTGTTTTGGGCATAAATGGCTGTATTTAAATTAATCAAAGCGTAATAGAACACCCATATGCAATTAGAATTGTAGCATTTGAAGTGATTAAACGATTTTTTTCATAGAGATTTTATGCCATATCAACCAATATATTATGTACTTTGACCTTTTTTGATCCTCATGTAAAATTTACTTATACTTTGTCAAGTGATTTGGGCATAAATGGCTGTATTAAAATTAATCAAAGCATAATAAAACACCCATATGCAATGTGAATTGTAGCATTTGAAGTGATTAAACGATTTTTTTCATAGAGACTTTATGCCATATCAACCAATATATTATGTACTTTTGACCTTTTTTGATCCTCATGTAAAATTTACTTATACTCTGTCAAGTGTTTTGGGCATAAATGGCTGTATTTAAATTAATCAAAGCGTAATAGAACACCCATATGCAATGTTTAATTGTAGCATTTGAAGTGATTAAACGATTTTTTTCATAGAGATTTTATGCCATATCAACCAATATATTATGTACTTTTGACCTTTTTTGATCCTCATGTAAAATTTACTTATACTTTTGTCAAGTGTTTTGGGCATAAATGGCTGTATTTAAATTAATCAAAGCGTAATAGAACACCCATATGCAATGTTAATTGTAGCTTTTGAAGTGATTAAACGATTTTTTTCATAGAGATTTTATGCCATATCAACCAATATATTATGTACTTTTGACATTTTTGTTATCCTCATGTAAAATTTACTTATACTTTGTCAAGTGTTTTGGGCATAAATGGCTGTATTTAAATTAATCAAAGCGTAATAGAACACCCATATGCAATGTGAATTGTAGCATTTGAAGTGATTAAACGATTTTTTTCATAGAGATTTTATGCCATATCAACCAATATATTATGTACTTTTGACCTTTTTTGATCCTCATGTAAAATTTACTTATACTTTGTCAAGTGTTTTGGGCATAAATGGCTGTATTTAAATTAATCAAAGCGTAATAGAACACCCATATGCAATGTTAATTGTAGCATTTGAAGTGATTAAACGATTTTTTTCATAGAGATTTTATGCCATATCAACCAATATATTATGTACTTTTGACCTTTTTTGATCCTCATGTAAAATTTACTTATACTTTGTCAAGTGTTTTGGGCATAAATGGCTGTATTTAAATTAATCAAAGCGTAATAGAACACCCATATGCAATGTTAATTGTAGCTTTTGAAGTGATTAAACGATTTTTTTCATAGAGATTTTATGCCATATCAACCAATATATTATGTACTTTTGACATTTTTGTTATCCTCATGTAAAATTTACTTATACTTTTGTCAAGTGTTTTGGGCATAAATGGCTGTATTTAAATTAATCAAAGCGTAATAGAACACCCATATGCAATTAGAATTGTAGCATTTGAAGTGATTAAACGATTTTTTTCATAGAGATTTTATGCCATATCAACCAATATATTATGTACTTTTGACCTTTTTTGATCCTCATGTAAAATTTACTTATACTCTGTCAAGTGTTTTGGGCATAAATGGCTGTATTTAAATTAATCAAAGCGTAATAGAACACCCATATGCAATTAGAATTGTAGCATTTGAAGTGATTAAACGATTTTTTTCATAGAGATTTTATGCCATATCAACCAATATATTATGTACTTTTGACATTTTTTGATCCTCATGTAAAATTTACTTATACTTTGTCAAGTGTTTTGGGCATAAATGGCTGTATTTAAATTAATCAAAGCGTAATAGAACACCCATATGCAATTAGATTTGTAGCATTTGAAGTGATTAAACGATTTTTTTCATAGAGATTTTATGCCATATCAACCAATATATTATGTACTTTTGACCTTTTTTGATCCTCATGTAAAATTTACTTATACTTTGTCAAGTGTTTTGGGCATAAATGGCTGTATTTAAATTAATCAAAGCGTAATAGAACACCCATATGCAATGTGAATTGTAGCATTTGAAGTGATTAAACGATTTTTTTCATAGAGATTTTATGCCATATCAACCAATATATTATGTACTTTTGACCTTTTTTGATCCTCATGTAAAATTTACTTATACTTTGTCAAGTGTTTTGGGCATAAATGGCTGTATTTAAATTAATCAAAGCGTAATAGAACACCCATATGCAATGTTAATTGTAGCATTTGAAGTGATTAAACGATTTTTTTCATAGAGATTTTATGCCATATCAACCAATATATTATGTACTTTTGACCTTTTTTGATCCTCATGTAAAATTTACTTATACTTTGTCAAGTGTTTTGGGCATAAATGGCTGTATTTAAATTAATCAAAGCGTAATAGAACACCCATATGCAATGTGAATTGTAGCATTTGAAGTGATTAAACGATTTTTTTCATAGAGATTTTATGCCATATCAACCAATATATTATGTACTTTTGACCTTTTTTGATCCTCATGTAAAATTTACTTATACTTTGTCAAGTGTTTTGGGCATAAATGGCTGTATTTAAATTAATCAAAGCGTAATAGAACACCCATATGCAATTAGAATTGTAGCATTTGAAGTGATTAAACGATTTTTTTCATAGAGATTTTATGCCATATCAACCAATATATTATGTACTTTTGACCTTTTTTGATCCTCATGTAAAATTTACTTATACTCTGTCAAGTGTTTTGGGCATAAATGGCTGTATTTAAATTAATCAAAGCGTAATAGAACACCCATATGCAATTAGAATTGTAGCATTTGAAGTGATTAAACGATTTTTTTCATAGAGATTTTATGCCATATCAACCAATATATTATGTACTTTTGACCTTTTTTGATCCTCATGTAAAATTTACTTATACTCTGTCAAGTGTTTTGGGCATAAATGGCTGTATTTAAATTAATCAAAGCGTAATAGAACACCCATATGCAATTAGAATTGTAGCATTTGAAGTGATTAAACGATTTTTTTCATAGAGATTTTATGCCATATCCAACCAATATATTATGTACTTTTGACCTTTTTTGATCCTCATGTAAAATTTACTTATACTCTGTCAAGTGTTTTGGGCATAAATGGCTGTATTTAAATTAATCAAAGCGTAATAGAACACCCATATGCAATTAGAATTGTAGCATTTGAAGTGATTAAACGATTTTTTTCATAGAGATTTTATGCCATATCAACCAATATATTATGTACTTTTGACCTTTTTTGATCCTCATGTAAAATTTACTTATACTTTGTCAAGTGTTTTGGGCATAAATGGCTGTATTTAAATTAATCAAAGCGTAATAGAACACCCATATGCAATTAGAATTGTAGCATTTGAAGTGATTAAACGATTTTTTTCATAGAGATTTTATGCCATATCAACCAATATATTATGTACTTTTGACCTTTTTTGATCCTCATGTAAAATTTACTTATACTTTGTCAAGTGTTTTGGGCATAAATGGCTGTATTTAAATTAATCAAAGCGTAATAGAACACCCATATGCAATGTTAATTGTAGGATTTGAAGTGATTAAACGATTTTTTTCATAGAGATTTTATGCCATATCAACCAATATATTATGTACTTTTGACCTTTTTTGATCCTCATGTAAAATTTACTTATACTTTGTCAAGTGTTTTGGGCATAAATGGCTGTATTTAAATTAATCAAAGCGTAATAGAACACCCATATGCAATGTTTAATTGTAGCATTTTGAAGTGATTAAACGATTTTTTTCATAGAGATTTTATGCCATATCAACCAATATATTATGTACTTTTGACATTTTTGTTGATCCTCATGTAAAATTTACTTATACTTTGTCAAGTGTTTTGGGCATAAATGGCTGTATTTAAATTAATCAAAGCGTAATAGAACACCCATATGCAATGTTAATTGTAGCTTTTGAAGTGATTAAACGATTTTTTTCATAGAGATTTTATGCCATATCAACCAATATATTATGTACTTTTGACATTTTTGTTATCCTCATGTAAAATTTACTTATACTTTGTCAAGTGTTTTGGGCATAAATGGCTGTATTTAAATTAATCAAAGCGTAATAGAACACCCATATGCAATGAGAATTGTAGCATTTGAAGTGATTAAACGATTTTTTTCATAGAGATTTTATGCCATATCAACCAATATATTATGTACTTTTGACCTTTTTTGATCCTCATGTAAAATTTACTTATACTTTGTCAAGTGTTTTGGGCATAAATGGCTGTATTTAAATTAATCAAAGCGTAATAGAACACCCATATGCAATGTTAATTGTATCATTTGAGTGATTAAACGATTTTTTTCATAGAGATTTTATGCCATATCAAACCAATATATTATGTACTTTTGACCTTTTTTGATCCTCATGTAAAATTTACTTATACTCTGTCAAGTGTTTTGGGCATAAATGGCTGTATTTAAATTAATCAAAGCGTAATAGAACACCCATATGCAATTAGAATTGTAGCATTTGAAGTGATTAAACGATTTTTTTCATAGAGATTTTATGCCATATCAACCAATATATAATGTACTTTTGACCTTTTTTGATCCTCATGTAAAATTTACTTATACTCTGTCAAGTGTTTTGGGCATAAATGGCTGTATTTAAATTAATCAAAGCGTAATAGAACACCCATATGCAATTAGAATTGTAGCATTTGAAGTGATTAAACGATTTTTTTCATAGAGATTTTATGCCATATCAACCAATATATTATGTACTTTTTACCTTTTTTGATCCTCATGTAAAATTTACTTATACTTTGTCAAGTGTTTTGGGCATAAATGGCTGTATTTAAATTAATCAAAGCGTAATAGAACACCCACATGCAATGTGTATTGTAGCATTTGAAGTGATTAAACGATTTTTTTCATAGAGATTTTATGCCATATCAACCAATATATTATGTACTTTTGACCTTTTTTGATCCTCATGTAAAATTTACTTATACTCTGTCAAGTGTTTTGGGCATAAATGGCTGTATTTAAATTAATCAAAGCGTAATAGAACACCCATATGCAATTAGAATTGTAGCATTTGAAGTGATTAAACGATTTTTTTCATAGAGATTTTATGCCATATCAACCAATATATTATGTACTTTTGACCTTTTTTGATCCTTATGTAAAATTTACTCATACTTTGTCAAGTTATTTGGGCATAAATGGCTGTATTTAAATTAATCAAAGCGTAATAGAACACCCATATGCAATGTTAATTGTAGCATTTGAAGTGATTAAACGATTTTTTTCATAGAGATTTTATGCCATATCAACCAATATATTATGTACTTTTGACCTTTTTTGATCCTCATGTAAAATTTACTTATACTCTGTCAAGTGTTTTGGGCATAAATGGCTGTATTTAAATTAATCAAAGCGTAATAGAACACCCATATGCAATTAGAATTGTAGCATTTGAAGTGATTAAACGATTTTTTTCATAGAGATTTTATGCCATATCAACCAATATATTATTA
>ARYC01020022.1:0-15093 GCA_000711775.1 Oxytricha trifallax
TATGGAAAGTGAGTTGCTTGACTTACGCAAGATGAAAGAGCAGTTTATGCAAGATGGTAACCTTTAGAACTTGCAGAATCAATCTCCAAACATGAGACAGTGAGTGCTGCTGCTTCTATTCCTCCACGATTCTCTATATGCTATTAATAGCAAAAATATGAATATGGTGAATTGCTTTTAAAAAATTAACATAAATCTCATATTCTTAATCTTGGTTTTCTCTCTGAATTTCTATGGTTTATGTCGCTTTTAAAGTGCCTTCTCTCACTCGAGGCAGCCTTCAACCATCTTTCCATTGTCTCTTCGTTCTCTGGCAGCTCTGTATAAGTGCAAGTGAATGTTTATCTCTAGCACTGCGACGAGTAACCAACTCTCAAGTCTTATTTTATTCTTTGATTAATTCAAGCTTCTGTTAACCTTTCAATAATCTTCTCTTTGAACTTGCAGAACTGCTTTTACTTTTGGATCTCTCTCTGCTTTGAGCCTTAGTAATTTCATGCTGCTACCACTTTAAACTCCTGTGCACCAATTGCTATACCTGCTCGAATGGTTTATCTTGAAGCACAAGGTTTTAACTCATCTTCTATTCAATAAGCTCTATGAGAGAAGGTTAATAAAAACCCAACTTACTTTATTCACCTTATTCTTCAATTTATTAAGGCCCCTTTTCTTCTTCAAGATTATCTTGCTTCACTACTGCTGCTGGGTTGCTTGCTTCACTATAAGCTTTCTCAGTGAGAGATACAATATGTTGAACGATTTCTCGTACAATATTATCTTGCTCCTATTCATTTGAAAGCTCTGCAGAAATTTATTCTTAAGGCACCTGGTTTTATTCAAGAAAATTTTCCATTGCTTCTAATAGATTTTATAAAATTGATTATACTTAATTGTGCTTGCGAGCAAGTATAAGCTCTATCTCTTTCTTTTCAACTATAAGCAGCTGCTCTGCACTATCTTTAGAAGCTTGCTTATATAATACTCGCTGCCACCTGCCTTTAGTGTTAAGTCTCCCAATTTTACCAATGATTTATTCTTCAGATCTTTGTGAGAAAACATCAGAGATAATTAAATATGAACCACCATTTTAATCGATTTCATCATTAGTTTAGATATCTGTTCCTCTACCCTGTGGCTCGTTGAGCAAGTAAACCCCGTAGTTTTTGCTTGCATTTCTCATTAAATACCTGCCTTCAAGCACACATTCAATTGCAGTCGCCTAGGAGTGGTTGAAACTAATGAAATCAAAATCGGATTTCTTTAAACCTATTTCAATAGCACTGTAATTTGTAGAAGCCACTATTAAAACTGGTGAAACAGCTACTTAATCCTTTATGATTTCCTTGATTCTCTGTAAGTAATCTCCTTGATTTAAACTTACCAGCAAGTCTGCTAACTAAGTTTTCTTATCTCCTTACAGTTTATCAAGGGTAGGGAATACTACAGGTGTGCTATGCAAAGCTAAACTAAGACAATTTTCCTCACCTAGAGAAAGATGACTTCCTGAAAATCCAATAATACTTCTTGCTTGCTTGTAAAAATTTAGCTAATTTATAATGTTGTCAGCGGAGCCATCGAAGAGAATCCAGTCGTATTCATCAACAAGCACGATGCTATCGTGCCACACACTCATGAATTTAGCAGCCTTCATTTGTTTCTTGAGTTGAGGTTGAGTGAAAAAATAAATGCCTGTACTTTTTGCAAAGAAATTATGGTTTGAATCAAGTTTCATTGCACTAATAACTTTTTGAAATTGTTGATAATCTCTCTGCACTAAGTGCTCATTCTTGCCAACTATGATTACGGATAGCTTCGTTTTAAGAGCTATAAGAATGGCTAACGCAACGCAGATCAAGGTCTTGCAATTACCAATACCAAAATGTATTAAATGGTTTGCGTGCAAGTTTTCGCAAATATAGTTAATGCACAAAATTTGAGAACTATATAACTTAAAGCCAAGATTTTGCTGCAGCTTTTCTAAGTCATTACTTACACTTAACATTTCATTCCTTGGCTATGAATTGAAAGCACGAGCTAACATGTGCGAGATATTAGCGTTCTCAAAGAGTTGAAGTAAGTCTACAATTGTTTCATCAGAGAAAGCCTCCATATTTTTGGGTAAGTGTAAAATTCTTTAAATTTCAGAGCAGTCGCCATTAAGGCAATTTTCAATAATGCTGTTGCTCACACTCACATTCTTTTCAATTTAAACTTCTATAATTTGCTGCTGAAGCTTCTTGAACTGCTCTACTTTGCCTACCAACTACTCGTCTCTGCTCTGCAGCCTTTATGCAAGGCCTTTCATAAAGTAAACCATAGTGTTTGAATCAATAACCTCTTACTTTTGTAAGAAAGTAGCCCTAGTAATTGATATATAATCTTTGAGTGCTTCAACTGTAGGAGAGCAAGAGAGAGCACAAATTCTTACGAAGTACTCTGTGTATTCTACAGGTATGTCTCTTATTAAGTGCAAGCCACAGTCTTGCTTGAGTAGAGTCATGAAAGGCACATTCAAGATAAAGAATGAAGTAGGTATTAGCTTTTAAACTTGAGAGTCGACTGCGAATAATTACCAAGTTTAACCCATTAATTGTATAATATAGGGGAGAGTAGAATCCAATTTCTGCACTGGTGCAAGCTGTTTAGTGAATGCTGCAACTGAATTAAAGAATACAAAGTTCGCTAAACCTAGAGCTTGTCTCGTATTAGGTGAGCGAATTAATAATAAGATTGATTCTTGAATTAATTCATCTTCGATTTATACTCTTTCTCCCATATAATAACCAAGAGCAGCTAAAAAGATACGTGGCTTTGAGTCTTCATCTAAATTATTATTGCTCTAAATTAAATCCACGAGCAATGAGAACAAGTTCTCGCTTAGTTTATGGTCACTAACGTTCTCAAAATTGCTAAGGAAGGAGAAAAGTGACTGGGTGTTTCGAGTAACTATTTCTTGCAAAATGCAAGACCTTTAATAATATTAAGAATTCTTGAAACTTTCGAAGTGCTTTATGAGAATCTCATGGCCAATGATCGAGCCATAGTTAATAAAGAGTTGAGGTAAGGGTTCTTTATTTTGATTTTAAACACTTGCAAAGCTGAGACTCGTAGCTTATTCACTCTCCTTAAGCTCTTCGATAGCAACAGTAACATCTAGAGGCTATGATACCACGGATTTACTCTTATGGCTGTGCTTGATCTTCTTTGGCTTTTGTTATTTATATACTTTCTCACATACTACTTAAAATCAAAAGTTTTATTATAACCTGCAAAATCCGCCTGCTACAGCAGCATTTTCAAGTTATAGTTATTTTATTGCAGAAATTCTTTAGCACGGTTGATTTTAGCGCTGTCTTGCGCATTTTAATACTCACACTTAATGCCCTTGGCTTTAAAATTTTCTTCAAAATTTCCATTGGCTTGATGATTTTCAAAAATCCAATCTGAGTTTGACTAATCAGGTGCCTCCTGCGGCACTTGCAAATCATTAATACCTTCTAAATAGAAGATAATATCGAAGATTTAAGCTTACCAGCACTCGCATTCAAAAGTTATTGAAGACCGATTTCAGAGGTTTTCTAAAATCCAGTGGCTGGATTCATCTGATTTATGCTTAATTTTAATGATTAATTCGACTGGATTTTACTATTAAACACTGGATTATTAAAATTTCGACTGGATTATTGATCCTTAACTATATGAAAAAACACTCTTTTGCTTATATCCTCCGGATTTATAGCTGACTCACTGCCAAACCAAGACAAATAATGATTATTCACTATAACTCATTAAACGAGTAGCTTAGAGTCGCCTGGAGGTGGGTGGTTGAAGAGCTGTGATAAATTTTAGGAATTTTCAAGATGGGCAAAACCCAAAATTGGCTTTTTGAAAAATGTCGAAATCCGCGGCAACTTTCGAAATTCAAACCTTTCCCCGTCCATAACTGAATAATGGCCAGTAGAAATGTGAAGACGAGAATATCTAGAAGTTAATGGCACCCGAAATCGAAAATTTGGGTCTTCAGTTTTGACCCTAAAAAATGCTTTTTGGCTTAAGCCAAAGCACTGGATTATAGGGGTCAGACCGGTATAATAGTATACCAATGTTGAAAAATCTCGAGAACGGCCTCGACAACCTACTGGATTTCAAACTGCTCTGAACTTAAAATTAAAAATCACACCAATCTAATCATATTAATCTAATCATATTCATACTTTGTAAGAGCCGTGATAGTGCCAGCCCTTCTTTTTGCATTCTCGAGATCGGCTCCCTCAAATTAAGTTAAATTCTGTCCTTTTAATTTCCTTATTTATCGATATACTTAAAACTTTTTATCAACTTACAAATTCTATGTGTACATACGTATTGGGGTTTATATAAAAATAAATTTAAACTAGATAATATATAAAATTGGTCTGTTGATACTCTTAACACTATAAAGATTGATTATAATGCATCTATTTTCACAATTCAAACGAAGAAATATACATTTAAAAATAATAAATCAACAAAGTCTAGGGTTAGAAAATATTAATTATACTTCCAACACAAGCTATGGTTCATTAACCACATCAAAAATTTAAACTAATGCAATACTATTAGTAAAGAATTATGGTCTCCAGTAATTTGACTTGAAAACATAAAATTAGAATTAATCGAAATGGAATGATACAACATTTTTGAGCTTAATTGAAAATCAGATTAAAAACAGAGAGATAGCTTACATTTGAACTAGAGAAGAAATAAATCTGTAATAAGAGGTATCAAATGCAATTCAAAAACCATTATTTTAAAAATTAACCGTTCAAATTAAGGAGCTCGTTGTTAATGTGACAAAGAAAGAATTTTAATTCTAAGTAGTTGACTTTGAATATATTTTTAGAAATTCTCTTATGGCAAATGGATATTAAGTAGACATACAATATATTGGTTGAAGGTATTAAATTGGTAGATACACTCTGATTGTTGCAACTCAGGAATCGCTTGCAAAAACCAAAAATAAATAACAATATTGCGGGAAATTTTTAAATATTTAAAGTTTTAGCATCAGGGCTTGAATTAGCGTTAGAATAGTTACAAGCTGCGACTAATTATAATAATGAATATATTAATGGACTATAAAGTATAGAAAGGATGTTGACAAGAAAATAAGATATGATTTTGACACTTTCAATGAAACCATTGATAAATCTAAAGATAAAAACACAAAAAATAATATTATTTATGAAAGAATTATTAACAATAATAAATTGAACAACAAATTCTGGTAGAAACTCTAATAAAAACACATGATGTTTAAACAATAATAATTGTAATGCAACAATCACTTTCAAAGATTTAGTAAAACCTAAATGTGTTATTTACAATTTTTTTTAAACGATAGAAATCAATCAAAATACAATTACTTAAAACTTAATATGATTTAACTCACTTCACAAATTTGCTAATCTCTCTCTCAAAGTCTTTGGCTGCTCTTGCCTCTCCCGGTCCAAGTCCCTGATTTCTTCGCATTATCCACCCTTTGTCTGAATTTGATGCATCCTTAATCAACGAATCCACGGTGTCCATGGTGAGGGCGGCCTTGAATCTCTGCAGGAACAGAGGAGGGGTGAAGGGAGCTCTGTTTGAGCATAGCCAGGTCCTTCTTGAATCTCTGCATGACGCGTTCTCTTCTTTGCCTTTCCTTGCTTACTGACAGAGGGGCTCTTGCCTTTATTAGCAGCTCGGTTCATGATGTTGTCCACGGTCTCATTATTCTTGATTGAATATTATTTAGTGGGAGGCAATCGGAATGTTAAGCTTAGGAGAACTCTACTTTTTGATTTTCTAATCGTTGAATTTTACACAGAGCTTGTCGCAGGCGAATTCAAAGGTTTTAGCAAGCCTCTATAGTCGTGTAGTACCTTGATCGAGAGAGCACAGCCTGAGCTAGAGAGTTACAAATATCTGAACAGGCAGCTGTCTACTAGTCAAAGAATATTAGAGTTTGACTTTTGCTCATGACGACAGGTAGTTGGAATATTCAATATCACTCGACCCTCAGAATCCTCATCAGTTGGCTCTATGCAGTTAAAAGAATGTTGTATCCGTATTAATTTAGGACCTTGTAGAGTGCTCCCCCCATATAGACTAGATTGACAAAGACTAGGGTGTCTGGAATCCTGATTTAGAAGAGTTGATGTTTATATTACTTTAGTATTAGAGTAATATAAATTTGACTAGGCGGAATGCACTAGAGTTTGGTGCTTTGGCAAGGGAGTCTTGTGCCTTTTGCTATTCATGAGTATTCGGGATACCAACTGACTTGGCGCCCTGAGCCAACGGTATCTGGACACCAGCCTCCAATTATATACTGGCTGTTAGTAGCGGCTCCAAAGCATTGTCTTATTATGGGTATGATCATAATCCTTCTCTACATATGGTAATAACAACTAACGCTTGAATCTTACCTTAATAGAGGTGACGAGACATCCGTGGTGGGATCGAAGATATTTCCCATTGTGTCGAATCATCATGAGAAAATCCAATATGGCGCCCTCCATCTTCCTTCTCAATACTACAAACCCTTTTCAAAGCCTCGTGGACAATCGTTCCTTTGCATCGCGTGAAGCGCGAGCCCAAGATACCACTTACTACCCCTCAGAGGGCTTTTCGGCCTCTATCAGTAATTTTAAGTTATCCATGAGACTGCTCAGGCGCTGTTAAAAAGTTATCTTGCTTAGCAGGAGATCATCGAACTCAAAATTTACGAGCAGTAGATCCTCTGATGGGTCTCCAGCAACTATGGGTCGACTTGCTGCTGAGAGGGGCGTTAGAATTAAGTAGTAGTTGGTTCATCTGTTGGGTTTGTGTCTTTCTTAAGGGCTCTAAAGTATTATTATAGAGGGGTAGTAGTTTATAATAAATAAATTCGGCATCTCGTCATTTTGGTAGCTTTAGTAGAATAGCCTCTACTACTACTACTTCTACAGGCCCCTCTTTTAAATTACTAAAGCTACCAAATCAATTATTATTATAATTCTAACTTAATTAATTTAATACGTCACCCAAATCTTGTAAATAATAGAATTGGGGTTTATAAAACTAGAATGTTTTAAATCTGAAATTAAAATTCGATGCACAATGATGAATACAGATAATTTAAAATACTAAGAATTTATTAAAATAAGAAACAAATTAATATGCATATGTCAGACACATCTTGGAGTTTATTAGAATCAAAGACCTGGATGACGATTAAGAATCAATGATAAGCATAACCTATAGAATTAATTATATAAAAATAATTTACAGTTATTATAATTTGTAAAAATTAGATTATGATAAGGTCTTATGGTTTTAGGCTTTAATCTGGGTAATTATTGGAATAAAGTTAAGGGTGTTGATACCGGGACGTCCCAGGAAAATCAGGACGTCCCAGGATCATCAGGACGTCCCAGGATCACCAGGACGTCCCGAACACATCAGGACGTCCCAGGATCACCAGGACGTCCCAAGATTACCAGGACGTCCCAGGATCATCAGGACGTCCCAGGAGTATCAGGACGTCCCAAATTATATATTAGTGTTAAAAAAATTTAAAACCATAACACAAAGTATCTAAAAAAAGACTCTATAAGAATCTTATCAGGCTGGGTCAAGGGGTGTTACCCTTAATAGTGTAAGGAATGCTAGAGCTCATCCTTTTACACCAAATTAAAATAATTAACAGCAGCGGCCAATGAGCGTTAGCAGCTTTTGAAGAATCGGAGACAACACCTCTAAAAATATTTTTTAAAGGTAATATGAATGAATAAGTGAAAAAAAATAATTTTTAATCGTTAACAATAATTAACATAAATACACATGGAACTATATTAATAAAAAATCATTGTAGATCACATAGCACATGATACATGAGAATTAATTTTTTAATTAGAAGGATGTGACATGCTATCAATTAATATTTAAAGTTTGAAATTCTAATCATTACTTTAAATCAAGTATACTTTACCAGAGAAGTATATAGACATGCTTTTACGATTTTGATAATAACCAATGTCGCACAGATAAACTTTTTAAAATGTTTAAAGAATTCTAGTCCTAATGCATACTCTTTGAAAGTATTGCGAGAGATCCTATTTATTTTTTCCGAATATTAGAAACATCAGTGAAACTTTTGATGATATTATAAAGTTTTCAAATTAAATCATGTGGCTCATCTGTATTAAAGCTTTCTGGGATGTTAGAATAATTATTAAGACCTAATTAAAGTTCAAGATAGCTATCTTTTACAAGATCATGTCCAGACGAACGAGGCTTAAAATTAAGAAAATAATTAATTTTTATTTATTTAAAATAAACATATAAATATAAATATATCTAAAGTTTGCATTTCTGTACCCTTATTATCTAAAAAATATATTCAATATTAATATAAAGCTTAATACAATTCTGTAATTATTGATAATAACCTTTTTGATAACTTTGTAATTTATATTTTGATATAAATAAAATATATTTTTATAAAATAAAATGTATTCCAGCAATATGTTATACTTTATTTTAATGATAGGTTTATAATAATCAGTTTTTTATTCAAGTAAGCTTTCATAGATTATTATTTATTGTTAATAAGAAATTATATTTAAAAGAAATAGAAATTTTTTACACAAATATATAATTTGGGACGTCCTGATAATTCTGGGATGTCCTGATACTCCTGGGACGTCCTGATGAGTCTGGGCGTCCTGATGTCACTTGGGACGTCCTGGTGATCCTGGGACGTCCTGATAATCTTGGGACGTCCTGGTATCAACACCCAAAGTTAATTGTAGATAACAACGATTCAATATAAAGAACAATTAAAATAATCATTAAAAAGTCATTGTTCTAAGAAATCTTTTGTTACCATTATAATAATTTGAGGTAAATATAAGCATTCATAATTTCAAAAGGTGAGTAAAAAATTTTACCTTCAGAAAAATGTTGAGAGGTAGACTTATTTGATTTAATAAAGTAGTTAAAATAAAAATCATCTAATATTTTATGTTTCTTTTTATATTAATAGTTAATTTATTCCTGCCTGATACCTACGCATTAGTTAAAATTTCATAACTATTATTTTTATAGCTTTTTAAAAACAGCAAAGGGGATCTAATAGCAAGCTGTTAGAAGACAGCAGATAAAATGAAGAAGTCTTTACAAAAACTTGTAATTAGAGAAATAAATTGCTAATGAATTAATTGTAAAGTATTTATAAGGAAATATTTTTAGGTAAATTTATAATCAGAAAAAAAGATTTGTATAAAATTGTGGTATAAAACTAATTCTAATTGCAAACCAGTAAGGTTTTGAACAATCAAAAGAGCATAACTAAATAAAAAAATATAATCAATTTTAGAAATTATTCAGATACACAAGTCTGAGAGTAAGTTATTTATTAAGATTATCAAAAGATTGGCTAAATTGGTATAATAATAAGACAAGAAAGTTTGAAGATAACGAAGATTTAGAAAACGAAAATATAAATTATTCAATAATTAAAAATACTAAGAACAAATCTATGATAAAGATACAACAGCCTCGTTAAAGTTAGGAAGGAAGATTTCTCAGTGACATTGATAAAAACAAAGGAGTGGTTGTGAGGTATACACTGAACTAAGAATTGAATGAGGGGATAAAGAAGGGAGAAATTGAGCGTGGAAATGTTAAACCTATACTAAATCAATCCCTGAAGACATCAAAAGTACTTAAGAACAAACATCGAAGAGATAAAGAACAGTCTTATAAGTTAGGATGATATCAGATTGTCTCTTCAGCTAATTGAAATAAAATAAAGATAAGAATAAACAAGAGATGAAAGGAATAATAATAGTTATGAATTACAATTTTATAATTATTTAATTTATACATAGATTTTAATTTTACGTTTATATTTTTTACTTTTAATTATTTTTATTCAATATTTATATTTCAATGTCACTTCTAATTAGTATAGTTAATATATAAAATGTTTTATGATTTTATATATATATATATATAAAAGCTTAATTTTTGAGTGAATAAAGAGATTGAATTAGTAAAATATACATGAGATAAATATATCGAGAAGAATTAGATGTATATGAAACAGTTTTGATTTTACTGATAGTTTAGAAAATTATTTTAGTAGTATGTGTAATAAGTGCTTAAGTAAAGCATGATAGATAATCTGCGTATCTTTGATCATATTAATGCGCTGTAATGCTGAGTTAGTTAGGCACTTTTATTTTACTTTGAATGTTATTGTTAGATGGAGTATTGAATTAGTATTTATTTATAGGATCAGAGGAATACTCAGTAGCTACAGAAGCACTCCCATAGAAAATACCTCAAGACAGCAAAGGAGTTCCAGTAGACTGCCCAAGCTTTTCAGATTAAATTATGTGGTTTCATATCTCCATAGTATACATTTCTCTAGTGTAAGACTTAAACATGAGTGTTAAATGTGCATTATTATTGAAGTTGTGAGAGGTTGTACGAGGAGGTAGATGCTTGTGTCTCTTGAATAGGTTCCTGTACCAGTTGCAGTGTTATCCATGATTTTGAGTAGTTGCTCATACTTATTTATCAATATAATTAAAATGTTTTAAATAGATTAGTAATTATTATTCGTTTCACCTATTTTTAACATTCTTTTATATATATATATATATACTTAATTCTTATAATTTAATACAATTATTTTATCATGATAATTATAAAATAATGAATAAAAATATATACATTTCCAGACTTAATTTTAATACAAAGTACAGATATTAATAAAGAAGAAAATTTTAAAAAAATCAAAATTTTAAGGAAACAATAAAATAATAAAGATTTATAATATTATTGGTAAAAAACTATAAAATCATTTGGTATTTCTGAAAATTATAAGTTTACTTCATATAGGACTAATGTGAACCGTAGAGAAACTAAATCCTATAGTTTTTTAAATATGATTTTATAAAAATCAAATTTTTGAGAGTTTATGCTAAGGAGATAAACTTTCTTGATGGTTAAATGGAAGCGGTAAAGTTTTCAATATAATACATAGATTTAATTTAAGAATTTAACTTAATAATTAATCAAATCTTCAATCAAACATTCATCTTAGTTAGTTTCCCATTGTCGTCCATCCTTTTCTTATGTTACGCTTTCTTCCAAAATTTTGAAAAATATTGCCGTTAGGGCAAGTTTTTCTGCTATCTAATCAAGTGCTTCAGGCTTTTATGAAGTATCTCTCATTTCTTCGATTATAACATTCAGGCTTGATTTGAATTTCTCAAACTACTTTTCATCTTCATATTAGTCTTTAATTTCAAATATGCACAACTCACAATTATACTGGATATATTTATTCTATCCCTTTAAGATTGTTCCTCTCTTAGTTAATTTGACCCAAACCAAAGTATCAAGCCATCGATATCTATGCTTTTTGAAAATTATAGCGCTTACTCTGGTTTAGAGTAGATGACCCAAATAAAGAAAAAAACCCTCCTCATTTACTAGCTCAATAGGTATTTTTTAGATTTATTTATCTGTAAGTGTATCGTACTTGAGAGGCAAGCATATCCTAAACCATGGCGTGTCCATAAATGCTACTCTAAAGATAGATCCTTCTTTAGCTAACTATGTTTAATGAGGCTCCTACCATACCTTCCTAACTCATACATCGCACTCAACTATCACTGTATCGCTTATCAGATGTGTGGTTTTTATATCATGATTTGCTAACTTTATCTACTTTTTTATCAGTCTGTTACTATGGATATCTTGGCAATTTTCTTGTGAACAAATAGGTTTTGACGTGTATTGTATCGATAGTTGCACTTCTAACAATCAAATGCTTCTCTCATATATTTTCTTTTTTTTTAAAAAGATGATTTCTGTTTTAGTGTTGATAAATTGCATTCTTGTTGCCCTAAAAATCACAGTTTTTAATAGGGCACTAGGGGAGTGGATTTTATTGCTGTTCCATGTTTTATTTCTAATCTCATTTTTACAAATCACTATCAAGATTTTAGATTTTGTCAAGGGGTTGAATATTTATTTTGAGTGTAAGAATGATGACACTATTTAAATCTAGAAAACCTTTTGAGGTTGTTCTGGGGTTTTAGTTTTCATTTCACTAGATCATTTTAATTATCTTAATATTACTATTTGAGTAATTGTTATTTATATATTTATGCTTTCGACTGAAGTAATTATCTTGGTTATTACCTGTAGATTATTTTCCTTAAAATTACAAATGTCTTTCTTAAAACTATGAGCTATAGACTATTAGACAACTTTCAAAAATTTCCTATTTTCATGCAAAGAAGATATGTGATGAGTATATAAAGCTGATAAATTCATAAAATAAAACGGATTAGAAAGCGCAGTTTTCTAAACATAAATTAAGTTCTAATAACTGAAAATTTTAGATGAAAGCGCTATGATGATGATTTTCAAAATTACATATCAAACTAAAACACTTTAAAGAATTAAGCTGGGTAAACTTTTGCTGAGAGATACAAACTATTTCTTTGAAGTTTTCCTAGCATTCGCTTGTCTAAATCTTCACTTTGCAATTTTTACAAAAATCACAATATTTAAAAAAAGATTTTAAGTCTTTTTAATTAGCCTCCAATTTAATAGAAAGTTAAAAGACAGGAAGTATTCAAAACCCCAAAACCCCTTAATTAGATGTTTTAGTGATTTGATTTGTAGGGTATAGTTGGGGTCTTATTGGGGTTAGTAGAGAAATTAGGCAATTTACAAAATGAGAAATAGAAATTAGAGAAATTTAAGCTCTATTTATGATGAGAAATATTTAGATTTATTGCTTAAGCTTAGGTATGGTACGAGTATTAATATAAACTAAGTCAAACCAGTACTGAATTATGCAGCTGTAGCAAAGCTATTACACAAGAGTGCCTCAACTGCTAGGTATAACTGCCTGCTAGCTGTTTAGCATTTTAATTCTGGTACTTGAAAACATCCAGCAAGAAAATAAAAGTTCTCTCAAACCCATATTGACGACCTCTGTGATTCTAAGACGCTTAGTACTGGGCACACTTTCCACTAGACTAACGAGCTGTAATGTTTCATCGCAAGTTTCCTGACATAAGTATCTCGCCTTAGACTATAGCTAATATTTATAGAAGAAATGGCATTACTTTCAAGACTGTCAACAGAGTGAAGAGAGTAATTGATTTTACAGTGCCATTTTATAGTAACAATTTAAACTATATATATAATTAAATGCAGAGGACTATTAACAATAACATCAAGTTCATACACGCTGATGAAGCTGTATTCACCTTCAACACTGTTATTAATAAGTATTGGTATAAGAAGTATGATAATATAGAAGTTTATGACTAAAAAGGTAAGGTAGTCACTCATGCAATTTTAGCTGGTATAAGTGAAGATTCAGGTTTAGAGAGTTATCTTATTCACCCTCGCTCTATTAAGGAGAGTAGTATATAGAGTTCCTACATAAGCTCAGAGAGAAGTATAGCAACCAAGAGATAATCCTGTTTGTTGATAACCTTTCAGTTCATAAGACTAAGGAATCTAAGAAAGCCTATGAAGAACTAAACATAACTCCTGTATACAACGTTCCTTATAGCCCATAATTTAATGGAATTGAATTCTACTAGAGTTAAATCAAGACTCACTACAAGAAACTGCTGCTGTATCATCTTATGCATGACTTGCCCATCGATACAGTAGACTTAATTCAAAGCAGCTGTAAGAGAGTGAACGAGATAAGACAACAATTTGTGCGAGAGAGGGAAGAATGAATGTTTATAAATAAGTTTTAGATTTAAACGAATGAATATATTCAAATATTAAACTAACCCAGAAAGGGATTTGGCTTCTCTTTCTTCTCCTCTTCTTATGACTTGCCTGGGCCCATATTTCTTCTCTTAGTACCAGCTCCTGCATCTATGTTCATTTCATCTGGCTTTTAAACATATTTATAAAGTCTCTTGCTAACTTCATAAAGAGTCTATGACTTTCTCTCTCTGTGAACCTTTGCATTCTCTTTCATTAGGAATACACCAGATCCAGGTTTCCCTACAAAGTTATGAATCAAAGCTTACTAGAGAGGAATGGATGCTTCTTAAGCTCTGCGAACCAGGTCTCGCTTATTAGTATGCCTTGCTTCTTTTAATCTTCAGGAGAATTGAATAGCGTTTCTTATGAGCTTCTTCAATGATTTCTCTGAGATAACTCTCTCTTAAAGTGCCAAGAACACCAAAGAAGAAGCTCCTTTCTGGGATCTTGTTAGAGAGTTGTTTCTTAGTAGGAAGATAAACTACCAGTTCTTCATCTTACATCGCATCCTCGTAGAGATTAGTGACTGAAATCTCTGGGTAGTTTGGTATATCTATCAACTATATTTCATTATTTTTAAAGGCTTTCTTCTCATCGCAGAGTATAGCTTTTAAGAATGAAATTTTGGTACCTTCCATCGTTGGAAGGAATAAACACTATAGTATATGATTTAGTATATGTCACATGCTTACCATGCTGAGTGAGGTTCGATAGAGATCTTCCTTGCTTCTAAATCTTGAGATCATTTCTTAAGCTTCAACCCTCTTCATTGCAGCACTTATAGATTCCACCATGCTCCTTCTCTTGTTATTAAATTTCAAATTATAACATATAGACTTCTGGATCCTACTGTTAAAAATCTTACTATTAAATATGAGCATCTTATAGGAGGTCAACCCGGAAAGGATACGTGGAGAAAGCTGGCAGAAGCTGTAACAAACTACAGAGATGGAGCTCCATTTTTATCAATTTAGTTCCATTAAATTAGTAAAATTTGTTTAAATTTAATTAGTACCGGTACTAAATTCGTTTAAATTTAATTGGTACCAATTTAATAGTACCAAAACTTAATTAGTACCTAGTTTTAAACTAATGAGGCTTTAATGAAAAAGTTCCAAAATGGTTCAAAACCTAATTGGTACCAGTACCAACCCAATTTTACACTTGGTTGGTACCAAAATCAAAATTATTAAGAATGAAATTAGAGAATTTATAGTAATAAACTTAACATAAATATGATCTCTATCACCTCAAAAACAACCA
>ARYC01020023.1:0-10087 GCA_000711775.1 Oxytricha trifallax
TGAATTATGCAGCTATGGCTAAGCTCTTACACAAGAGTGCCTCAACTATTAGGTATCACTGCCTGCTAGCTGTTTAGTATTTTAATTCTGGCACTTGAAAACATCCAGCAAGAAAATTAAAGTTCTCTTAAGCCCATATTGACTACCTCTGTGATTCTTAGACGCTTAAGTACTGGGCACACTTTCCACTGGACTAACGAGCTGTAATGTTCCATCGCAAGTTTCCTGACATGCGAATCTGGCCTTAGACTATAGCCAATATTTATAGAAGAAATGGTATTACTTTCAAGACTGTCAACAGAGTGAAGAGAGTGATTGATTTTACAGTGCCATTTTATAGTAACAATTTAAACTATATATATGATTAAATGCAGAGGGCTATTAACAATAACATCAAGTTCATACACGCTGATGAAGCTGTATTCACCTTCAACACTGTTATTAATAAGTCTTGGTATAAGAAGTATGATACTATAGAAGTTTATGACTAAAAAGTTAAGGTAGTCACTCATGCAATTTTAGCTGGTATAAGTGAAGATTCAGGTTTAGAGAGTTATGTTATTCACCCTCGCTCTATTAAGCGAGAGTAGTATATAGAGTTCCTACATAAGCTTAGAGAGAAGTATAGTAACCAAGAGATTATCCTGTCTGTTGATAACCTCTCAGTTCATAAGACGAAGGAGTCTAAGAAAGCTTATGAAGAGCTAAACATAACTCCTGTATACAACGTTCCTTATAGCCCTTAATTTAATGGAATTGAATTCTATTGGAGTTCTCCGAGCTAAATCAAGACTCACTACAAGAAGCTGCTGCTGTATCATCTTATGCATGACTTGCCCATCGATACAGTTGACTTAATTCGAAGCAGCTGTAAGAGAGTGAGCATAGATAAGACAACAATTTGTGCTAGAGAGGGAAGAATGATGTTTATAAATAAGTTTTAGATTTAAACGAATGAATATATTCACATATTAAATTAACCCAGAAAGGGATTTGGCTTCTCTTTCTTCTCCTCTTCTTATGGCTTGCCTAGGCCCATATTTCTTCTCTTAGTGCCAGCTCCTGCATCTATGTTCATTTCATCTGGCTTTTAAACATCTTTATAAAGTCTCTTGCTAACTTCATAAAGAGTCTATGACTTTCTCTCTCTGTGAACCTTTGCATTCTCTTTCATTAGGAATACACCAGTTCCAGGTTTCCCTACAAAGTTATGAATCAAAGCTTACTAGAGAGGAATGGATGCTTCTTAAGCTCTGCGAGCCAGGTCTCGCTTATTAGTATGCCTTTCTTCTTTTAATCTTCAGGAGAAATTGAATAGCGTTTCTTATGAGCTTCTTCAATGATTTCTCTTGAGATAACTCTCTCTTAAAGTGCCAAGAACACCAAAGAAGAAGCTCCTTTCTGGGAGCTAGTTAGAGAGTTGTTTCTTAGTAGGAAGATAAACTACCAGCTCTTCATCTTACATCGAATCCTCGTAGAGATTAGTGACTGAAATCTCTGGGTAGTATGGTATATCTATCAACTTTATTTCATTGTTTTTAAAGGCTTTCTTCTCATCGTAGAGTATAGCTTTTAAGAATGAAATTTTGGTACCTTCCATCGTTGGAAGGAATAAACCCACTATAGTATATGATTAAGTATATGTCACATGCTTACCATGCTAAGTGAGGTATCGATAGAGATCTTCCTTGCTTCTAAATCTTGAGATCATTTCTTAAGCTTCAACCCTCTTCATTGCAGTACTTATAGATTCCATTCTTCTTCCTTCTCTTGTTATTGAATTTCAAATTTTAATATATAGAGTTCTGGATCCAAATGTTAAAAATCTTAGTATTAAATATGGGCATCTTATAGGAGGTCAACCTGGTAAGGATACGTGGAGAAAGCTGGCAGAAGCTGTAACAAACTTCAGAGAGGGAGCTCCATTTTTATCAATTTAGTTCCATTAAATTATTACTAAATTTGTTTAAAATTATTTAGTACCGGTACTAAATTCGTTTAAATTTAATTGGTACCAATTTAATAGTACCAAAACTTGATTAGTACCTAGTTTTAAACTAATGACGTTTTAATGGAAAAGTTCCAAAATGGTTCAAAACTTAATTGGTACCAGTACCAATCCAATTTTATACTTGGTTGGTACCAAAATGAAAATTATTAAGAATGAAATTAGAGAATTTATAGTAATAAACTTAACATAAATATGATCTCTAACACCTCAAAAGCAACAATTATTGCTGTAGGGTCAACTCCTATACAGAGTTAATATAACCAGAGAGGTTATTAGAGCATAATAATAGAAATTTAAATTTGAATTTAAACATGGCGGCTAACTTGAATCGCAAAGCAGTTTCTCTTGGAGCAGGATAATCATAGCTCAACTTTGGGTCCTCCAAGAAACCAGAAGTAATCTATATTGAGAGAGAGGTTTAGCTAAGAGTTCTTGAGTTTGAAGCAGAGGTCTTTAAAATTGAAGTTTAAAACAAGAAAAAGAGTGCAGAGGTTGGAGTTTAAACTTTAATTGAACTGATTGAGGAAGAAAAGGAACAGCAACAGATAGACAAAGTTAAAACATATTAATGTGAAGACTGCTTAAATTTCTTCTCAGCTGAGTCTAGCTTGAAGAGGCACATCAAAGAGATACACTCTGATAGAACTAAGATCTACTTTAAGCATGATAAAGTAGATGGTAGGTATTAGTGCACAACATGCATGAAGTCTTATACTCACTCAGCCAAAGTAAAGAGGCATATGCAAAAGCACCCACTTAAGCGAATTCCTGATTAAAGATGAATAAACTTAAAAGCTTATACCTGCTAAAAGAAAAAACAACTCTCTTGAGTCATAAAGAGAACTGGAGGAGAGGCTCAAGAGACAGAAGCGATTTGAATCAATGAATCTGCCAGCAAATGGTACTCTTATAGCATGTCTTTAAGAAAGAGCTATGTATATACCTGCATTGAATGCAATTGATATTGATAGCTGTATTGAAAATTACTTGCATTTTGATCTGCCAAACAAGGCTAAGCTTATAGTTATTGATGAGTATGCTTACAAAGTATATCCTTTTTCAAGTATCTCATTAAAAACGAGCAGTATCAAAATGAATTTGCAAATGAATACATAATACTGAGAGAGGCTTAGAAAAAATAGTCTAAGAACTTACTTAGACTTGATGGAGTTATTCTTAGGCCATGGCTTTGTTGCATTAAGACTAAAAAAGTTTGAAATGACTTTGAGAGAGTATCTCTATCATAATAGATACCCAGATGATTTAAATGAGATGCTGTCAGAAATGATTTAGGGTGTATAAGAGCTTCATGAACTTGAGTATCTGCATAGAGATTTGAAGCCTGAAAATGTTATGTTAAATCTCTGTCCATTAGAAATAGTCGTCATTGATTTCAATAGAGCGATAAGATAAGAAATAGTGACTTTGGCTAAGGTGCTTGGCACACCAGGATACTTTCCAATCAGGGAGAAGTGTACTAATGGCTCAGTTTAGTGGGATGTATGGGCAGATGCTGCAATAATCTTAGAGTGCGATATGGAAAGTATGTCTTACTTTGGAACAAAGCACGAGAAACAATCAATAATTTTGGCTTCAAAACATATATAACAGGAAGATGTCTGCAATGAAATTAAGAAGCTTGTAAGAGATGATAATAGTAAGAGCTCCAGCTTATCCTAGATAATCATTAGAAGACATACATGAACCACTACAGAGAGCTAGATTCAAGAGGTATCACAAAGTTAAGCAGATAAAATTCGTATGATTTAAGTAAACTAATAATCATTAAATATACTTTAAATTCATATAAAACTTGCGTTTTCTCTACTAACCCCAATAAGACCCCAACTATACCCTACAAATCAAATCACTAAAACATCTAATTAAGGCCGCGGTTTGGGTTTTGAAATGCTGTCAAAGGGAGGGATGAACTGCTTGGTCCTGATCTTTTCATAGGAAGAGAAGATCTTGGCGATTCTGGCGTGGGTCTTCCTGCTAGTGTCTGGTGTAGTGGGAGCACTCCATTTTTCTATAATTGAATTTAAGTTTTAAAGTTTTAATCTTAATTAATTAAAATAGGGCAGCTATTTAAACTATAATTAAACCCTTAATTTAAACTATTAAACGATCAAATTTTTAAACTTTCAAAATTTCCAACACTTTTTTGCCTTTGAGCTTTTTAGTGAATATTGAGCTAGTGGCAAGCTTAAGGTCATTTTGTAGCCCTTTCAAAACTAGAAGGAATTTGGGTGCTCGGGGCACACAGCACACGCCCTGGCGGAGTTGCGCTCGATTTACTTTTTCCCTAAAATAAGAATAAATATAAATATATTTAATTAATGAATTGATGATCCCCCAATTGTAATTGGTCAATGAACCTACCCCTAATCAGACCTCCTAGAGGACCAGGGGCTTAAGAGCATCGACTAAGGAACAAGTAAATGCACAGGTGATCGACCCCATGTCACAATTAGGGGTAAGAAATTATTGTCAGCGGGGGTGCCTGGAACGTAATTCTTCTTGAGTGGCTCAGAAAGATCTGCTTGATCTACATAAGTTTTCCTCTTTAGCGCTACTTAGTTATTCTTCAATAGCTAAGGGATTCTTTAAATGAAATCGTAAAAGCACCAGAGGAAATCCGTGAGGGTGTAGGCGTCACGGGCCGAGGGGGCTCTTATGAACATCTCCTGGAGATCTTTATCAGCTGGCCTTTTGCTTGGCTTTTTTAGAATTCTTGGTCATTAGGTTATTTGTTGAGTGTCCGTTTGAGATTTAATCGTTATGTTCTTAGGTTGTTTTATTTTCTCTAGTAATTCGTTCAGTTATCGATGCAGGTCTGGAGTCAGGCAGCCCCCTGATGAGGAGTTAGGCGTAGAATCGGCACATTCTAAACCTGCATCCGGTGAGGTAGTCCTCTCCACCTAACCATCAGATAGTCTCAATGTCTCGTCCATGGAGGTTTATGGGTTAGCCGTTAGGGTTTTTGCCTGTAGTTAGTATAGGAGGCCCCACCTCCGACCTCGGTCTCTTCATCTCTAGTAGGTACTACCCCTCTTGCTCCTATGGTTTCGTCCATCCTTTCGTCATATAGCACCTCTTTCCCATAGTTGGCGTCCCTGGGGAAGGAGAATTTGCGCACCGAGACTCGTAGTTCTATAGCACTGTCCAGCGTCTCCTTGTAATGGGTGATAACATTTTGGCCAAAGATGGTGGTGGCAATGTCTTGGATCTCTCTGGGGATCTCTGGTAGGTCGACATGTTGTCCAGGAGGCATAGGAGCCTGGTCTCAAAGATGGCCACCTCAGGTAAGGGTGAAGGCTCTATTTGGGCCTGGAGGGTGGGCGGCAGCAGGTGGCGATGGAGCTCCACCGATGGGGAGGACAGGAAAGGTATGATCTTGTGCGATACTTGATTATCAGGGCTCAGCATCTTTGTTTGGACTGGGGTGTATACATAATAATAATTAAGGCCTAATATACTAAAATAAAGTTTAATCAGATCAGGCCTCAAAAGTTGGTAGCTTTTCGATTTGTGAAGACCCATATATATATATATATATTAGTACTTTAATCAATTTACAGAAAGCTACCAACTATTTATAATTGTCTACCGAAAGAATACCCTACCCCACCCCTACCCATAGACCCCAACCTAACACCAACCCTTCCCCACCCCCCCATAAAATACCCCATTTTATATCAAATTTTTTTATCTAGAGGGTCTAAATCGATCTCCTTCATGACTTCTCGACATCAAAGACCCTATTTTATATATAAAATAGGGTATAATATCAAATTGCTTTATTTCAATAATTGAAAAACTTTCTCTTTAATATTTTTTTTTACTTGTAGTAAGATATTTATATACTACAGTAGGAAAAAAATTTTATTAAATTTTTTATCACTTAAATCAACTCTATCCGACATAACTCAAAGAAATAGTATGATTAATTTTTTAAGCTTATAATATTCTTTATTTATAAAGAATAATGGACAAATAGATATTTAAATAAGAAAATAAAAAACTTAAAAAATTAATCATACTATTTCTTCGAGTTATGTCGGATGGAGTTGATTTAATGGATAAAAAATTTCATAAAATTTTTTTCCTACCATAGTATAGAAATATCTTACTATAGGTAAAAAAAATTTTAAAGAAAAAGTTTTTCAATTTATATTTAATAAGGCATAGTGCAATATGGTTGACACATATCGTGAATCTTGACAAAGCATAAACTTTATATTATTTATTCCACTATGATGGAAAGAAAGCAATTTGATATTATACCCAATTTTATAAAACTCCATTAGTATTATTATAGATAAATAGGTGGTAATAGAAATATAAATAATGTTGAAATATAAATCAGTGTTGATATTGTAGGAATACATATGATTTGGGAAAAATTAAATAAATAAAATCAATAAATATTAAATTCGTGGCAGTTAACTTTCTGGAAACCCTCACATTATGGTACTTGTTCGATAGAGAATACAAAATCAACTGGACTTTATTATTGGTGGTACCCCTCTATCACATCCCTGAAGCAAGATAAATCGAGTTAAATTTTTGGTGATATTATTAAATTAGAAAGTTAAAGATCTAACCTACTAATTTAAGCATAAATTTTTCACCAGTAAGAGTAGCAATAATCGATTTCAACAGAGTGGAAGTATCAAGGCTTGGAACTATAATGGAAACTCAAGGGTACTATCCAGAAAGAGAAGACTGGAGAGATGGAGACTTTTAGTGGGATGTGAGGGCTTTAGCAACAATAATAATAATATGCGATTTGTCTCGCAACGATTACTACTCAACAAGGTGCGAGAAAGATGCTAAGCAATGAATAAAGTAGTTTATAGACAAAACCAGAGTCTCTCAATCAATTATAAAAATCTGAGAAAAAATTTTTGATTGAATTAAATAAATAAATATGTCAATTGAATAGGTTTTCTCTAATTTTGTCACCTAACTCCTTTAGAGAAGGGATTGTGCTAAAATTAGATGAAAAATATTTTAAAAACAATTTTTTTTCTGTCAATAATAAGTTGTCTCTTCTTACGTAAGTTGCCAACTCAAGCATGTCTTGACATCTTGATGCTAACTTAGTAAACAAATCGCCCAAAACAATTTCAATCAGGATTACAATAATTGAGAAAGTATCTTGTCTTATGTCCCCATTATGAATATCATCCAAATCGAAAGGGTGCTAATAAATACTAATTGGCATTTAAGAGGCTAAGCACTTTTATCCTACGAAGGAACTATAATAGTAATTAGTGAGAAAAAGTTAAGAATCATTTGAATTATCAATCCTAATATTGTGTGGGCATAGTTATGTATGCACAAGTCCCAAGTCGTGTAATTATTGAACTGAATCTATATGTTTAAGTAAAAACTGCAAGTCTTAAGATTTCTATCTTGGTAATTACTGCAAGTCTTAAGATTTCTATCTTGGTAATTTAAGCTGCTTCAAAAGTGTAGAATTGAAGGGTCTTTTCTTTATTTGCAAACATTTGTTGTCAATATATAATGCCTTACAGTTGTCTTGAAAGGAAGCTTAAGAGCATGACTTAATGTAGCTAAGTATTTTAATCTCATTCCACAGATTTTAAACTGTATTGTAATCTTTGTTTATTGAGTCGTACATAAGTTCATCAAGCGAGCATTTAGCCATTATGAACTCAAATTCTTTAATTATTAGAACATTATCTTTTTAAGCCGACCGCAAAATAAATTCAACTTCATTCTTTAAAAAAGGGTGCAAAACGTTTTGACAAGGAATACTAATTTGTTTGCAGATACATAAATTTATTCTTAAGCAATTTATGTTTCTGTATCAATAATTGTTACACTATCTTCATCATTTCTTATGTTTAATTATTCGTGTTAGCCCCTGTATTTTTATGTTCTTCTAAGTTAATTTATGTTGCTATATGTTTCATACCACTATCAGAATCAGAGTCTGGTTAGTTCCCGGGCTTGTCAATTTAAGCGACTATCTAAAAAATATTAAAAAAACACAAATTACAATTTTCGAATAACCCAATTAGGTTAAGTCGCTTGTGTTATGTTTTGAAAGATGTTTCAATAGCTTCAATTTGCTTTTGAAGGTTTGCTCATTATCCTTTTTAGTGCAGAGTAGGCAAACATAGTTTCCCCCAATTTTTAATTACATAAATTTTCCATTTTCTCATTTATCTACGTTTAAGTGTCTTTTGAGTTCCATTTTAGTGTAGACCTAAGATCATAAAGTGCATTCAGCTAACTTTTTAGATTTTTTGTTTTATTTTTAGTCCTTGATGATCTTTTTGACTGCCATCTCTCATACATAAATTAATACTCGTGAGTTCCAGAATGTACATAAATATTTTCTTTAGAGTCTTTTATTTATGTATTAGGTTTTGAGGTTTTCGTTTTATTTATGTCTCTGAAAATTTCATCAGAACTCTCATCCGAGACTGATGAAAGCGAGGAATTTTCTTGAATCATTATTTAATCAATTATTAAATACTAATAGGTATTAAATATAAACAAATAACTCAAAAAATTGTGGACATAAATAATTTTATTAGTACATAAATAATTAATCAAACACATAAATACAAACTTTTATTCATCATACTAAGACATAAAAATGAATATTTTAGCCTATTGGTACTTAATAGTTTGGGAGTAAAAATTAACTTATGTATGGTTAAAATTTACTTCTACTTTATAAGCGTAAAGCTATGACATAATTGCATATGCAAAGTTCATTTGCGGAAAGTCAAAATTTGATTGGGGTTATATGACATATGAAATTTTTATGTATCAAACTATAACTTTAGTGAGATATTCCTTAGAAATCATACTATTTACTCGTGAACTTTAATTTATGTATTTAGAAAAATTAAGCCAATAAAACTTAATTGAGAAAGTGATCTTGCGATATGGTCCAATAAATACATAAATTTAATTTAAAATTACTTCATTGTTTAATAGTAATACATAAATAATTTTTATAGCGAATATGAACCTAAATCTTGATAACAATTCTTAAAGCTTCAAGAACATATATCTTAGAACTCTTGAGGGAAGTCTCAATACCAAATTAGATTGGTACAATCACCTAAAATATTCATGTAAGCTTTTTCCAAATTTATGCTACAGTGGGCTACCATCTGCCAGCTTTTAAGAAGACAAGCATGAAATTTATTAAAGATGTGCTCTAATCTTAGAAGGAGCTACTCAAGTCCGCGGACGTTATTTATGTCAGCGTGCCTAATTACCCTGAGCTCAGTGTCAGGAACATATTCAATTTTATCAAAGAAAATTATGTATTAATGAGATACCTTGGCATTTATTATGGTGCCACAGATCTCCCTGATAAATACTTTTTCTATGGAGTGCTTGGGACTATTAAGAACGATTGGCTGACATAAATAATAAGAGAACAGCAGCAGGCTTGAAATTATGTTGATGATGAAGAAATGAAGGGAGAGTCAATAACAATAAGCAAGTAATTTCTCTAAGAACATTAATCAGTACCTCATTTCTCAAGTAAGCGTACATAAATATTTATGTCTTTATAGAAAAAAAGGGGAAGCCCTTGTCGATGCTAAAGACAAAGTCAATTTGAAGAAAGTAACAGAAAAAAAAGAAAAGATTTGAAAATAAAAACAACTCTTGAAAAAGAAGAAAATTTCTAAAAGCACGCATAAAAATTTAAGTCTACGCAGGATGAAAATATGATGATGAGAAGTCCTCCTTCAAAACGGATGCATTTTAACGAATGACATAAATACTTTAATTAGAAATATAATTTATGTATTAACAAAATTAAGCTTAAATATATTTCATATATTTCGCTTTAACAAACTAAGACAGTGTCTTTCACTATTCATACAATCTTATTATCTTATTGACATTATTGATGATGTTACAGCATGTAAATTCATTTTCGTTGCTTAACTTAAACTACTAACTGATTAGTTACTTCCTGTATTCATGTTTTACCCTGGAAAATAAATTTTAGATACAATTAAATTTCGAAGAATATGGAGCATTAAAAAAAAGTATCCAGCCCTTATTTTC